>PVLC010034906.1:0-16640 GCA_004027655.1 Graphiurus murinus | reverse complement strand
GTACTGGGGATTGAACTCAGAGGCATTCTACCTCCGAGCTATACCCCCAGCCCTATTTTTTTATTCTTTATTTTGAAACCGGGTCTCACTAAGTTGCGGAGTGCCTCACTTAGGTAGCTGAGGCTGGCCGCGAACCCGGATCCTCCGGTCTCAGCCTCCCAAATGCTGGGATTACAAGCGTGCGCCACCACGCCCGGCTATTTCTTAGCTTTCTTAAGTGAACCACATACTCAAAACTTGGGAATCATTTGTAAATATGTAATTACTTTTAATTTTACTCCAAAGCTGGTGTATGGTCTAGTAAATGAGCGTAACCAATTTCACATTTCACACCAATAACTCATTTTGCTGGTCTCTTAGAAAATTGGGATACTTTAAATGTCTTTGAAAGAACTCTCTTTCATGCCATGCGTACCTAGCTTTCATGTTAGCATCCAATCTGTTTTGCCCCCTGAATTATTCCTCATCCACACAACAGGTATAAAGGATACTCATTCTAATTATGACTGATAGGAACAAGTTAATGTTTATGTTTACCATTTAAGCATTTCTGTTTATTAAAAAATACAGTGTTTTTTTCCTATGGTATAATGTCAGATCTCTTATACTCCTATGATTATTGTGAATTTATTTATTCTTCAGTGTTTAACTTAACCTGGAAAAGATATTTTACATCCAAACTGCTTTCTCAAATACAATCTAAGTATCTTTATAAAAAAATTATCTATTCTAATATGGAATCAACCTTTCTGTTACCAGCATTCATTATCCATACATATATGAATAATTAGTATACATATATATATATATATATAAAACTAATATCACCTTTTTAACAAAAATAGGCAACTATAAAATAAGATTAATAAAGTAAATGGGGAGCAGGAGATGAATTTGTGTGTAAATTTCAAACCTGGGTGTCTTACATGGTTCTGGCTCTAAACCTTCTAGTGGTCATATCAGAACAGGAAATGATCATTTATGAGGCTAATTGCCCATAAGGTAAAAAAGGTGCTATAGGAGCATGGAGCATGATTTTTCATGAAAGGACTTGACAGCTGGAAGGTGGCAGAGGACACTTTCAACTTCCTGTAAGGAGAAATATCTGAGTTCTACAAATAAGTTCTGATAGGATAGGTCCACAGAGCTCTTTTAAGAAACCACTAAGCTAAAACAACAGTCGTGATGTTCCTCTTTGGTTTTCATTTAGGCTGGTTATTTTTTGAGAAAGTAGAACTCTCAAGCTGTCCAGCAAGATTCTTAGTAGTGATATTACTTTTGCTTTAGGATCTCTTTCCACTGAAAACTTACAAATGTCAAGGCCAAAGAGACAGGCCAGCTTGTACAAAATCACTTGTTTATGGAAGTTCTTTAGGTTCCTTCAGCATTGTTCATTTTGCTCTTAGTTCCACTTATAATTAATGCTAGGGCTTCAGGTCAAGACAGTGTTATAATGTATTGGAAAGTTATTATGTTTTCCTTGGGAGCCCCATGACAAGACTGTAGTTGCTGAAGCAACATTACATCAAATGTTGACTGGATTTAGGAGAATGGAGAAGAGTACAAAGATTTGGCCCTCTTCTGGATAGATGAGAATGATTTCTTGAATTTGTATTTTCTTCTTTGGGTCTGATAATGATTTGAACTCAAAAGTTCTCTCCTCTACCCCCCCCCCATAGAGAGAATCTGAAACAAATTTTCCATTTTCAAAAAGAAAACTTATTTTTCCTACATGGACCTTGATTGGCTTCTGAAGAATAAAAGTACAATTAAAATAGTAACCGTGGCAAGAGCATTTATTACTTGTTGTATGACAGGCACTGTTTTAAGCATTTTAGTAAGCAAGTCAATTTAATTTTAACTAATCACTGAGATAGGTGCTCGTATTTTATTGATTTTACTAGTGAAGAGACTGAGGCATTGAGAAGTCGAGCAACTCATGAAGGTCATAGGGCTGGTAAAAGAAGAGGTAACTCAATGTGGTCTGACTACAGAAGATGCATTCATTTAACCAAAATGTTATAATCTGGAGTGGCAGGTGAAATTTCTCGGGGAATAAGTTTGCCCTCAAAGAAAGGGGAGATATGCCACTAGGGGCATCTGAAGCTCCGAAAAATGAACTTTCTGGACTGGTTTTGATCTATCTTTGGGGAGAAAGAGTTTCTTTCCTGCTGTTGAGAAACGAGGCAAGAGAAAGCTAGGATATTTGCACTATATCTGTGTAAGTGACTCTTCCAAACCTCTTGAATGGTTGGATTTATTCATTCCCAAACAGCTTCTTTACATATGGAGGTGATATGTACAAGGAATTGAAGTGCAGTGCATAGATTTTACATGGAATTTCATCCTAACTACTTAAGAATTCTCTTTTATCAACACCATTTAGATGAAATAGTTTTCAGGATAGGACCATGTCCTCTAAGGAATAGATCATGCAACACTGGTACAAGGATTGAACTTTAATATTTAAGGTTTTATATCTCTAGAGTTTGAAAAAATTAACACATCAAACCTAGGTTTTTACCAATATCATTTAGATAAAACTAGGTTGATTTAAAAGAGGAGTGAGTTTAAAGATAACATTCTTAAAAAGCCAATTATTCCAGCAAGCACACAGGTACAGGAACAATTATGAAGTCAATGCTTGAGGCCTGAAGTTTGGAAAACACTAGGGTAGCATTAGTTCCTTTTAATCAGGAAGTAATTCTTTTGCCAAACTTTAGGCTTTTCTTCTGTAGTCTGTAGGCAGAAACCTGGATAAATAACAAAAGAGGAGAGGATTGTCTAGAATAGATTGTATTGCTTTTTAATGCCGCCCTTGGTTGTGTTAGGTGATGAGATTTTAGCCTTCATAGCTATAACTTTTTAAAAGGTGTTTTTTTTTTCCACTTCCACTTCCCATGAATATAATTTTCCTTACTTTGCAGAAAACACTATATATCCAGTGTGTGATGTTTCCTCGGTTTTCCCCTTCTTTAGCATTTTATTTTCCAAATCCTTTATGGAACATGAAAAGTCCTAATGCCTCTTTCTTTTCCCTCAAGCTTTATAGTTGCTTTTTTTTTTTTTTTTCTGACAGTCAACACTGTAGAGCTGGGAAGCAGATAAACAGTCTTGCCAAGTCAGATAAGATGTTTACAAACACAAAGATACCAGGGCTACAATTAAATAAAGTCCAACGGTCAAATTGGGCTTTATTTCCCTCTTCATAATAGCTGCCTTACTTAAAACAAGACTTTCCAAGGCTGAACTGTGCTGTAGAAAATGGACCCACTTACCCAAGCATACTTTCAGATTTAAAGTATGTTTAAATTGGAATTACCTTGCTTTACTGATATGACATTTGGAATAATTTCATATGTTTACATTTTTGTGTCTGTCTTTTCCTGTTTTCTTTGATTCTCATCTCAAATGTTGGTGATGAATTTAAGAAAAGTGGTGGATTTCTTAATATATACATTTTATTGCATGTGACTGCATTTTAAAAAATAATCTAACCTATTTCATTTCATATTACAAATACAACAAATGAGATGAAGCATGGGAGAGAAATACAATAACATGTTTTCCCTCTCTGTTTAGATGGGAAGGTGGAAGTCACGAAAGAAGGTGTGAAGCTGTGCACCATGGGGCCAGGAAAAGTGTTTGGGGAACTGGCAATCCTTTACAACTGTACCCGGACAGCGACCGTCAAGAGTAAGCCTGTTTTTGTATTTTTTGAATACTTTTAATTTTAGTGTCTTCTTTCTCTACACCTGTGAGATATTGACTTAAATGCCTATTAATTTAATTTTTGTCATTTTGTTAGTCTATATTCTCTCTTTTGCCTTGTTAGTCAATATATTTGTTTTCCTACTGAGTAATTATGAACAATCCTTTCTTCATAACTTACATTTTATCGCTGACTTGTGAATGTTATTATTTTAATAAAAATACTTGTAATTAGGCTTTTAAAGATGGTATAAATTTACAAGTTAGAATTAACCAGCAACAAGATCTTTACTTTTCTGATTTTAAAGCTTCAGGATCATACTTAAGAAAATTTTACATGTCTGTTTACTTTAGATTGCATTCCTTACATAAATTCCACTTATTGATTGAGTGGTTTAGAAAAAATAAGAGGAAAAATGTCCTTTATCTCATTGAGACATCATGAGTAAGATACATCCTGAATTCTAAAACTTGCATCTGAGTATATTTTTGTCTTCAGCTGCTCATCAAGCTGTATATTATAGCATTTTTCTTTTCTACTGATTGAGCTTATTTTAAATTGAGCAATAAAGTAGCTTGTTTTCCTAATTTTACATGTATGTGTAGATATGATTTCTCTAGCAACTTTTGTTGCTTTGCAGAAGCATCTGCAAAAGATGGGAAACGTTTTGTTTAAATAATACTCCTTCCTGGGTAAGGACGTAATGACCATATAACAAACAAGATTGAATTCAAAAGCCAACAATGGAAAATCCATTGCATCTTTAGGCAGAAGTGTGTATTTCATGCTTGAAAAGTCTTTGCCACATTATCTTGAGGATGACTTCAATTGTTAATCACTTTGATTGGGTTTTGTTTTTAAATATATTGACAAAATGACAAATTATTACTATCAATTAGTTTTATCTGGGTGCTACTGACTAGTTTGTAGAGTTTTTCCTCTCAAAAGTACAATATGTGACTGGCAGTAGGACAGAGAAACGTTGGTGGTAAAGAACTCATGAATGCATGGCCATCTAGAGTCCTCAAAATGGTGTTAAATGTCTTGTCAGCAAATCACCTTTTTATCATTGAAATCACCATGACATCAGCTGCCCTGGGGCTCTTTTTGGATGGGTGGTTCTTGAAATTTGATCCTTGCTCTCAAAAAGGTAAGGGCTCCATGAGTACTTTTATATTTTAATTTCATATGATCATTTAACTATATAGCTAAAAGAATATTGAGGCCCCGTGAACCGTAACAGAATCTGCCACAACTTTAACTCACTTATCAAGTGGCTTAACTGGAAAGAAAAAGTCATACCTGCATTAAGTGAAACAGATTTTATTATTATGCTTAATTTTCATAAGAAATGTATTTCTTTGAGAGCAAATAAAGGGTTAGAATAACACATTTTGATTAAAACAGGCCTTCTCAGAATTGGGAATGATAATTATTGTGTTTAAAAATATTTAAAGTTTTAAAATATTTCAACCTTGTATACTGCTCATTTTACCTCATTAAAACTCTCAATTTTCCAAAGTCAGCCTGTGGTAGTAACACAGTACTCAATTTTGTGAAATACTGATTTATTTTTTTATTTACTTATTTATTTTGTGCTACTAAGGATTGAACCCAGTGGCATTCTACCTTCGAGATACAGCCTCAGCTCTATTTTTATTCTTATTTTGAAACAGGGTCTCACTAGGTTGATCCTTGAACCTGTGATCCTCCTATCTCAGCCTCCTAAGTACAGAGATTACAGGCATGTGATACCATGCCCGGCAATACTGAATTCTTATTAAAGAAATATTTTAAATAGAACAGTTTATTTAAATTAACTTCATGGCAGAGCTTTTTTTTTTTTTTTAGTATTGAGGTTCTGTAAAATGGTGTTCATCTTCACTAACCTATATCTGCTTATGTTCGGCAAATTTAAGTAGACACCATGCATCTGATTTAATGAAGTTAGGTGTTGAATGCAAATTGTAATACTATTTTGGTTTCAGAACATCCATCAAAGGAAATGAATGATGGAGAATGTTCTTGAACACAGACTCAAATACTCAGAGTATATCTGCGTGCATGCCTTTGCATTTTTCTTCATGGTGTCTATTTAAGATATGAAAGTTGTATGGAAAAAGATCCTAGGGTTTATGGTGTGCAAATGTATATATGTATTTATAGATAAAAGCTTTTTGACATGAGTAAGGAAATAATATCTATGAAAAACTGTTTGTTCTGAATGTTCCATAGGAACTATAAGGTGTGGTTAAAGGTTATTTATTGCTCAGGACCATTTTGTCCTGTCTTCGCTCCTATCCAGGGAGATTATATTTGTGACTGAAGGCCCTACGTATCATTTTTTAATTTACGCTTAAATTAAATTTTCAAGCTGAACAGTATAATTATTACTAGATTCCATTGTGGATGCTACTTCTATAAAGTGACTTCAGAGTATAGCCTGTGGTGCTATATTACTTTTTACATGTAATATTTAAAAATATCCTTAAACTTATTTGGCTTTATAGGTCTGATTGTTTCTCAGTATTTAAGATTGCATTGCTCTATTCACTTCTTAATTATCATCTCGCCAGTGAGGGCCATTTGGGATATCTTTCAAAATGGATTGATCCACTTAGATCTCATAGTCTAAGGCTGAGGAGGACACGCTTCCTACATAGTGACTTGTCTATCCATCCTTTTTTCTTTCTTCCTTGCCAGGATGTGTGATCCCTTTCCCCCAACCATTACCTCTTTCTTTTATGATTGGAAATGTTGATGATTCTTTCTTTTTTCATTCTTCTTAGATCAGATGGAAAGCTCTCTCGGACTTCAATGTGCTTGTAATCTTGCAATAGTTAGCTAGATCCTAGGTGACATCCAAGGTTCTTCAATGTACAAAGTTAATTCTTCAGGAGTGTACTTATTAAAATTGTTTCAGGTCATGAATAAATATATTTCATTGACTTTCCTGATAATGAATGTGATCATAATACTTGTGTTTTTTAAACAGGATACAAATTTTTTTTATTAGAGTTCTAGATTGACATATGCTATAAGATTTAATGACAAGCTTGTTCATAGTTATCCAACCCAAGGGCTGTAGTAGTTTTAAGAAGCTCTTTTTTCATTTGGGAAAAAGAATCAATTGGCATTCTTCAGAGAATAGGTAAATGTATAGCATTGGTTATTATGATAGTACTAGGAGGAAGATCTGATAATACCAGGAAGAATAGTTTTTAAAAATCCAAACCATAATAATATAGAAAGAAAAACATCATAGAAGACCTATCTTTGTAGCCTACTTCTGTCTTTATGAAACAGTGAAGATATACAAATGAAGATAAACAGATATATAAAATTAACATTATATTGGAAACTAATCTAGCAATTGTTTTGAGATTGTTCATAGCTTAAACAGCCTCAAGTTTTCTTTATTAACTGTTATATGAAAATAGCTGCTGAGATGATGACTATCCAATCTTAAACACTCCAGATACCTTGGGGAGGAAAAGAGACTCAGATGTTAGTTGGTTTCCACAACACCAAATAATTAATGCCTCCCATGCTTGAGTTTCTTACATTTTGTCTAAATATTTGGCCTTATGTAGAGAAATGAGTTTTATTACCCATTTTCAAAACCCACCAGGGGCAGGAATTTCTCACATATTCCTTGAATGCCCCTTGCTTTCCTGGTTCCCACACCTGGAGGCAGATCATTATCATGTTTTCCTAAAGTGTTGTTCCTGGTTGTGATTTCACTCTTACTACACTCACACCTAAACCATTATCAATTTACACTTACTCTGGGTTTCTTATCTTGCTCTTATGACCAAGGTTCTTCAAAATAACAAGAAATAGAATACCTTCAGTGCCTGGAATCCTGGAAATAGAAAGAAGAGGCATTTGGTTTAAATGAGAGCGGGATTCATTAACACATACCCTGTGTGTGAATTTGCAAGACATTTATGTTACTGTTATGTTTTACTTGGATTTCCTATAATCAGTTCTCATGCTTACACAGGTATTCTTATGTGGTTTAATATGTAGCTCTTTACCCTACCTCTAGTTATATATGAATTGGGGTATTTTTTGCTTCAAGTTACTAAATTAATATCTCACTCCTCTTACATTGACTTTATAACTCACTGTGCCTCCAAACCTTTGGTAATGTATTGTTCAAAAAAAAAAAAAAAAAAAAAACCAAAGCAAAACAAACAAACAAAAAAAACCCCAAGACTAAAAGAACACTTTGTAGGAAAACATCCTGATGATGGGTCAGGATAATCACTGTAGGAATTTCCATATTGCATAGGTCTGGTATAAGAAGTTATCTGCAAAGGATGCCTATTTGGGGGTGTGGTGGATTTTACTTGGGCAAAATATCTGAATTATTTCTCCTTAGATTATTTATAACAAGTATTTAAAATCCCCTCAATATTAAAATGCTGTATTACTAAGATAGATTGTCATTGCTGTGACAAATATGTGTGAAAAAAATATGTCAGAGGAAGAAAGGTTTCAGATTTTTCAGACCCTAGTCAGCTGGCTCTATTGCTCTGGGCTTGACATGAGGCAGAACACCATGGCAGAAGCGTGTGGAAGAGGAAAACTGCTCAGGTTATGGCAGCCAGGAAGCGGGGGGGGGGGGGGGGGGGAGGTAGAGAGGGGGATGAAGGAGAGAGGGAGAGAGAGAGGGAGAGAGAGAAAAAGAGATGGAAAGAGAGAGAGGGAGAGGGAAAAGAGAGGGAGAGAGAGAAAGAGGGAGGGAGGGAGAGAGAGAAAGAGAGGGAGAGAGGGAGAGAGAGAGAGATCTAGGGACAAGATGAACCCTTCCCGGGCACGCCCCCATGACCCATTTCCTCCAACTAGCATCCTTTCTTGTAGTGTCTGTCACCTTCCCGTAGTCCATTCCACCAAAATGGATTAATCTTTTGAGGTAAGAGCCCTCATGATCCAATCATTTCCCCCAAAAAGCCATTTCTGAACATTGCTGCATTGGGCCTGAACTTTCAACACATAAGTATTTGGGGGCCACTTCACTTCCAAACAAGCCTAAACAGACTACAGAAATATTGAACAAATTGATTATTTTAGTAGCATCTGGCAAAAATATTTTTCTGCCATAGTCAGAATATTTTCAAGTTTTATATTAAGCTTTCCTAGGGTATTAGCAAAGGGGAAATTGGCTAATTAAGATATTTTAATAATTATAGACCTTTTAAGAATGAAGTTTAAAGGTTTGGGATTTTTTTCTGCTCATTTTTGCTTTTAAAATAAACTTGAGTCTATGTGGTGAAATGGCTTGTATATTCCCTTAAATATCTGTTTCAAGCATTGCATTTTTTAAGCCAAGTCAGAAAAATCTGCCAATTATATATAATAAAAAAAAAAGAAAAGATGAATGGGGAAAAATATTGGACTGAATTTTTTTTTTCTCTAATAACTCTGTGGGCTGTAAGTTTATCTCTACCTAATACTTGTGTGTACCCAACATACATATACACACACAGTGCTTTCTACTGGTAGAGGAACAAAAGACATAGATGCCAATTTTTCTTGCTAATAAAAAGGAATTATAGATGAGGCCCTTTCATAGCTGCAAACCTTGAAAATTTCTTAAGACAACTAAATCAAGACACAGATACTTCTTAGGAAATATCATTTTAGAACCCTTTTAAAGCATCACATTTAGGCTAAGGATACATTCACATGTGCAAATGAGGCAACACTGTCAGCACAGACAATTGTTGTATACATAGTTATTACCTAGGATTTTAATAAGCACAAGAAGCCATAGGACAGTCATGTTCCTCAGGCCACAGCAAGTTAGAAGAGATGTCTCTCAAGGAGACAGTCTTCTCTGCCTTTGAGAGATAATTAAAAAAAAAAAAAAAGTATGTCTTGATTCTCTCACTCTAATGCATGCTTTCTACCAAGAATCCTGAAGGACTGAATTTAGGCTAATGTTGACTAGAAACATGACCCTGGTTGGAGAAAGTCTCGTCAAGTGACTTCCTAGGAATTTCATCATTCCAGACAAGAAAGGAAACATTCTATATTACAGACACATCTTGGAGAAGGAGCTGCACTTATTTAGTGAGTTATTTAGACAATAATCTTAGTAAAATTTTCATTGGATGTTTCTATTCAGGAATACTGTTGAAATTAATAACATAAATCCAATTATGTAATTCCTGAGCAATGCTTCTTTAATAAAGGAGTTGATTCACTAGGTACAATGATGCTGCCCAAGACTACCATGAAAAAAATGGGACATACTCAAGCTATCCTTTAATTGCATTTCTTTATTGTTTAAGTAGATTAAAAGTGAATTCCAGAGAAAACAACGATTTAAAGTACTTTTTTTCCTTTATTGTTTTCCCCTAAATTTGATGTAAACAATTAGAATCTATTTATGATTTATATTTAACTACTTCCCAATAAAGGTTCATACCCCATTTCCACATGGACTAGGTCTGGTAGACGGTCATATGTTAGTAGTACTTCCTGGGCAAAATTCACTTCTCACAGTCAAAGGAAGACAATCAACTTAATTCCTGTTAAGGTTAGATACATTAATACTCCCCCTTTACTGAGTTATTAAGCACTTTGAATGTCCCCTCTATTTAAAGAATAATCAAGGTTAAATGATGTGTTTTTTTAAGGATTGTAAGTAATTTAATAGTAAATCTAAAAAATGGGTAAGGAAAATTGATTTTTAAAAAATTTCATTGATAGCAGTTTTCCCACATAAACCTGCCCCATAAGAACCGCCAACTTAACATAAAGGTTTTTTATTTTTATTTTATATACTTTTACGGGTGCATATAGTCTTACATCAAAATGTAAATCATAGTAATAGTGACATACATGCACACAGCACTTGGTGGGCTTCGACGTAAAGTTTGATTGAGACTTTGGTATACTGAATCTCCCTTTCATCTAATAATTGACTAAGATGCAATTTTAGTATTTACTCAACTGATTTAGAGAAGAATACGTAAAAAGAGTAATGTATTAGAATATTGTATTATCTGTAATTCTTTTTAATGATGTTTTCCTGTCCATGGCTGTGATGAATTTCTAATAGATGCTTCAGTGGTAATAATGAGTAATAAGGGCAGATAACATTTAGGGGCTGTTTGTGATGCACTAGGCTCAGAGCTTTGGGATGGGCAGTGGTGTTCCCCTCATTGTTGAAGCAACTGAGACCTAGGGTAATTAAGTAGCTGGTCCTCCATCTCACAGCTAGAGGAAGGGGCAGTCTGACACCAGTTTGCTTTGTTGCTGCTATCACGAGCTTTTCCCTTTTGTCTGCACTGGTTCATTGTGGTTTTAAGCACATGTGTGCCTCTGAGGTCACCACTTTCACACAAAGTTACACAGCATGTTCCAGTTTTGAAATTTTAAAAAATGTCAGCTCATTGTTACCAAAGGATGAATCGAGGATCATAAAGAGAGGGTCATAAGTTTAAAGCCTTGAAGACACATAATAAACAGTCAGGATCATGGTAAGATACAGGTTCTACAATGCATTGAAATCTCTTTGAGTGTTTAATAAGGTAAGCCTGGTGGCTCAACATTTAAGACATGTCTAAGCAGCTACATAGTTCTTTTATGAAATTTATTGGTTAATGGATTTCTTTAACATAGGAATTGTGAAAATGTAAGCAGCACTTCAAAAATGGTGGAGCACAGGGAAGGAAATTGTTTTTGTTATATAACAAAGTAAAAGTTGAGTCATGACAAGTGTAGTGGGTTGCCTTGATTTTTCCGCTTGAATTTCCATGACCACTGATGACATGTAATCTCAGCATCTTACTGGTGAAACTGAGAAGTCCACTCTTATGGGATGTTTGTTGCAAACTGAATAAATCTCTAAGTGCAATTGTACCTTGGTATCCATGAGGTACAAGTGTTCATATGCAGTATTTAAAATGATGCATTTATTTGCATGTCCTTGTGCACATCCTCCCATATACTTGAAATACCATACTTGTAATAATAACATAAGTGTTGTGTAGATATCTGTAAATACTGTTGGGTTAGGGAATGATGATAAACAACTCTATACATGTTCAGTACAAATGCACGCACAGTTTTTCCCTCAGTGTTTTTGATTTGTAATTGGTTGTAGTAGGTAGTAGTATTTGAAGCACTTGCTATCATTCTGCCTTCTCTCTCACCAGATGTGTGGACTCTTAATCATCCTCTTAACATGATTACTGTCCACACCTAAAATGTGAACACTTGGTTAGAAAACTTCTAATGTTTACTCTGATATTTGTCAAAGTGTGGTACTTAGAACAGTGACATCAGCATCACCTGGCTTCTTAGAAATGCCAATTATCTGGAATCTCTAACTTATTGAATGAGAAGTTCTGGTGGTATGTCACATTAATCTTTTCATAACAAACCTGCCAGGTGATGCACCCAGGTTTGAGGATTCAGTGATGTTCACCCAACAGGTACTTAATCAGCAATAAACTTAAACCACACATATGCATACTTTCACATGAATCAAATGATCTACATTGAAGTATTGAAAATAGTTATAGATGCTATAATAAGTAGTCAGTGTTCTTGGAATCATTCTAGTGGGTTTTTTTTTCTTGTTGTTTTATTGCTGTTAAGACTAGAGATTTAAGGAAGGTTGCATTTTTTTCTTGTTAGTGTAAGTACTAACATTGTGCAGAATATTAACATGTTCTTTCAAAGAATGGTAAAAAGAAAAAGAAAAAGAAGGCTGAGAAGAAAGGAAAAAATTAGAAAGTCCTAGGCTAGAGCTGGGAGTGGTGGCACATGGTTATAATCCTAGTACTTAGGAGGCTGAGACGAGGATCGCAGGTTTGAGGACTGCTTCAGCAAGCAGTGAGACACGTCAACCTAGTGAGACCATGTTTCCAAATAAGAAATAAAATTAGGCTGAGGAGTATATCTTGAAGGTAGAATGCCTCTGTGTTCAATCCCCAGTACCATAAAAAAAAAAAAAAAAAGAAAGTCCTGGGATGCTGGACCATGTTGTTAATAAAGGTCCCTTTTTGACTTATTGAATTTGATGGCTGGAATGTTGGTAGAAAAACAGAATGAAGAAAAGATATTATTTGATTTTTTTTCTTTATCATCCTCATGAGTATAGCTTAGATTAGATGAAAATAAATGTAGATGAATATTTTTAGAAGAACATCTGGTTGATGATGTCTCAACATGTGGCATTCAGTCCCATCAGTTGTGGGTAGAGTCCTTCATAGCTTCTATAGGTGGTCACTGACTTGGTTCATAGTGAGGGTCTAGGTAGTTCTAGAGGCTGCACATCTCTCATGTTTTGATACTTAGAAGATGAAAAGACATTCATATGATACAGTCATTCAGGAAAAAAGTTTCTTAGAGTTGAGACTGTAGAAATCTGAGGCCTGGAATGTTAAAGAATACAGGCAAGGAGGAGAGCCAGCCAATTTCTACAGGGGTCCTGAAGAATCAAATTGTCACTTTGAGTGTAACAGAAGATCCTACAAAGTGAATAATGACTTCTCAGAAAGGCAGGGAGGAAAGAGTTTAAAAAAATGATCTGGTCACAAACATATCAAAGTCAATCACTAAACTGAACTTGAGAAGGAGGGAGGGCGAGGGAGTGGGGCAGGAATTGGGAAGGGTTAAATGAGAATTGTGTGCATGTATGCCTTTATCAACTTGTATCTAACAAAGATGTATGATTACAATGCACCAATAATAAAAAAAATAAAATAGTAGTAAAAAAAAAAAAAAAGTGATATGGGAGTCCGGCATGGTGGGAGACACCTGTAATCCTAGTACTTGGGAGGCTGAGATGAATTGCCCTTTCATTGCCAGCCTCAGCAACTTAGGCCCTCTGCAACTGTTTCAAAATAAGGAATGGAATAGGGCTGGGGGTGTAGGTCAGAAGTAGAATGCCTCTGGGTTAAATCCCCAGTGCAAAAAAAAAAAACAAAAAAGGGATCTGGGGTAGCTGAACATCTCTAAAGCTGAACATTCTTTATTATTTTCCCTAAATGACTACAATATGCCTCACTAGTAAATACACACTTTATACACTCATAATTCCTCCCCTTTCTAGTAGAGCAATGTTTTCTTGGCTGGAAAATATTCTTATCTATAATATTCGGATTGAGATCAAACAGCACTGTTAAAACTATCTTCCTGAATGAATTTTGTTTATTTCCAAATTAGAATCTCATGCAGTACTTCTGTGTATGAAACTGATAGGAACAAAATCTCTGATTGTAGAGGGGGGAGCAGTCTCCAAGATCACTTAACATAGGCCCTGTGTCCTCTCTCCATTCCTTCTAATTTCTCCCCTGGGATTAAGTATTTCTGTGGCATTTGGGGGTTTAGGTCAGGTAATACAGTTTGGAAACCACTGCTCTAGTTGAGTTTGGGTGACTTGAGTTTCTCAGTCATGGTATTTCTTTGTCTACCCATCCCGTGCCCGACGTTTGGCTGTGTGTAGCTTCACTAACCTTCATAGCAGTCCTGCACTGTCAGGACCAGTAACGCCCTTGCATAGGAGAGGCAGCCGCCTTAGAAGTTCAAATACACCAAGTGATGTGTGCATGGATGTTTGTATCACTTTGTTTTCATTTTCTCTTTCAGCTTTCTACCTGTATGCTAATAGTAATGTAACTTTTCTCACTCCTTGTCATCTTCTGTTCATTTTTGCTATTAAGAATAGTTTCTTTTCTGCTTTTGATGTGCATATTCTCCTTGGTCCATGCAGCTCGACAACTTGAAGTAGAACGTTAATACTTTATTCATGTTACATGAGTATTTTGAGCTTTTATGCATGCCTTTTGTAAGCAGGGCTGATTACATTACAACTGTAAGTAGTGGTTAGAGAATTGATGTCTTTCTAAAGATATGTTCAACAGTAATATTTATCTAGTGGTGAACTTGGCACATTATCAGATCATTTGAATTTTAGGTTTTCTTCAATTTTTGCAATGACTTTCTGGCATTCTGTTGTAGGACTTAGATGTTTTACTCAGTTGAGTCACTAGTAGCTTAAAATTTATGGAATAATTATGCTGATTTATTTTAATTGCTCAGCAGAACCATTTTTAAAAAATTAAATGTTGTCAAGCTTGAGTTATTTACAACCATGTCATTATCATCTTGGAGCATTAGTTAAATACGCACTAGATTTCTCTTCCAGATGAGCTCCTAAGGCATATAAATTCATACTTTGGGTGAGCAAATTTGCACTGCTTCACCTGTAAATTGACCAGCAATTGTTATTAATGTTTGAGAAAATGTGTTAATCCATGTAGAATGCTACCCAGGAAAGTTTTCAAATTTTAAGATAACTTCTTAAACTGATATTCACAGTGTAAACAAGCCACCTTTTGATAAAGACCTCTCTTTGCAAAGGTATTTTTTATTAAGTAAGTCACACCATAAACAGAGAATTTTGTGTCCTGTTTTGCCAACAAGGAGTGCCCTTCCATTCGGCCCTTCAAAAGTATTCATAGTTTATTCATACTTGACATATAACTTGGGTTCGATGTTAAACTTGATCTTTGGCATGTTTTGCCTAGCCTTTGCAGAAATCTTTAAGCACCATGCTCTGAAGTAGTAAAATGATGGTATTGTCGATAAGATAACCTGTTTGGGATCATGGAGTACCTATGAACTTTGACTTTGGTACTGCAGTATTTAGAAACTCATAAACTATTTTATTTTTCAAAACATCATTTAGAGCAGAAGAAATATCGAGATAAAAGTTTGATAGAGGTTATTGATTACATAGGAACACATGTATGGTTGTGAGCTTTAAAATTTCCTGGTGGATGGCCTTAAAATTTCCTAATTAAATGTGGTGATGAGTTTTGAAGTCTAGTGGATAGTCAAAATGGATAAAAGATTTCAGAAGATATGTTAAGAAACATAAACAAAATCTTAATTTTATTCTCATGGAGTCTAAAACCTGAGTGTCTTAAAATACTGAAAAGAGGTTTAAAAATTGAGGAAAATGTTCCCAATATTGTCTATTCACTACCTAACTAGGTATATTAGGAACTATAAGATAGAAGAGGTGGCTTCAAAAGTACCAAAGCATTTAGGTGTGTTTACAAAGCAAATCAAGATAAGAACCACGCATATAATGCCTAATGTATACAGCATCTAGTGAGACCCATACATAGTAGAATTAATCTATATTTTTTAAGAAAGTCAATTTGTTTAAAAGGAACTTAAAAGAGAAAATATAACCTTGAATATTTGTATAGCATAAGGTGGCTCTACTATTCAGACTCTTTGTTCAATAGTATACATTATTTTAAGTGTATGTTGATTTAAAAATTTCTTCTCATTTATTTGAAATATTAAATCCCAAGTAACTAATTACTAACATAATCTCCTCACTATTTATTTTTACTCCATCTATGAGGAATCACAGTAACTTTGGAACTAATACAGTAATGCAGTGTTTAATGACATTTTTATCAATGACAAGACCACAGATCATAGGTACGTAACAGGTGGCACCATTTAGGTTTGTGCATGTACTTTCCATGAAGTTTGTACAATGATGAAATTCTCTGACATATTTCTCAGAATATATCCCTGAATATATATTTTTAATTGATGCATGACTATAATTTTACAAAAGGTCACTTTTCCCATCATTGCTAATATTTTCTGCTTAGCATTTTAAATCACTCCTTAAAGAGTGACTATACATCATATTATTTCACCTTGAAAAGGTATTGAAACACCACATTGCTGAATGAGGAATGGGTCATAGAAGAAATAAAGGGGGAAATTAAAAAATTCCTAGAAACCAATGAAAACAGAGACACAACATATCAAAACCTCTGGGACACCTTAAAGGCAGTACTAAGAGGAAAATTTATAGCACTGAGTGCCCACATAAGACGAACGGAAACTCACCAAATAAATAACCTAATGA
>PVLC010034905.1:0-16628 GCA_004027655.1 Graphiurus murinus | reverse complement strand
TTCTGGTTGGAATTCTACTTCCTGATATTTAAAATATTATTTTGCATATCCTTCAATTTGAGTTCCTTGACCCTGTTGCTTTCTCATATTATAAATTATGCTTTCTTTTTTAAGTAAATGCTTAAAGCCATTCCTTATATTTGCAAGAGATTCGTTGTTCTCATTTGTTTCTCTAGACTCCTTCCAAAAGTGATGCATTTTCATATATAATAGAGATATGCATGAAAATCTCCTATAATTTCCAAAGCTTTATAATTCTGTTCCATGGTGCTACAATTGCTCATTAATGTGTGTGTGTGTGTGTGTGTGTGTGTGTGTGTGTGTGTGTGTGTGTGTGTTTCTGGTGATTAAATCTGGGGACATTTTACATCCAGGCTACAAACCCAGCTTTTTTTTCTTGTGAATTTCTACCTCTGTGCTACACACCAACCATTTTTAATTTTTATTTTGAGAGAGACTCACTAAGTTACTGAGGCTACCTCAATTCTGTGATCCTCCTGTCTCAGCTTCCCAAGGACTGGGATTACAGGCATGTGCCACCATGCCCAGGACTTACTTTTTATTTTGAAACAGGGTGTGGCAAAATTTCTGAGGCTGGCTTCTAATCTGCAGCACCCCTATGTCAGCCTCCCAGTACTGGGATTACAGGAATGGTCCACTGCTCCTGAATTCATGAGATTTTTTTTCCTGGTAGTGGAAGTTTAAATCAGGGGGCACTGGAGCTACACTTCACCCTATTTTATTTCATTTTGAAACAAGGTCTCACTATGTTACCACCCAATGCATTAAGCCTTCTCTTGTCTAATTATATATATTGCAGTACTGGGGATTGAACCCAGGGGCATTCTACCTCCAAGCCAAATCACCAGGCCTATTTTATATTCTTTATTTTGAAACAGGGTCTCTCTACGTTGCAGAGGGCCTCACTAGGTAGCTGAGGCTGGCTGCGAACCTGGATCCTTCAGTCTCAGCCTCCCAAGTAATGGGATTACAAGTGTGTACCACCACGCCTGGCTTAATTATAATTTTTGAAATGAAAATTAATAGCCTAGAGTGCATGCATTTAATCCCAGATACTCAATAGTATATGCCTGTCACCTGATCTTCTTGGAAGACTTAGGCAGGAGCAACCCCAGTGAAAAGGCAACCTGGGCAACTTAGTGAAACCCATTCAAAAATAAAATCAGCACGTGTGGGGACACACACCTGTATTCCCAGTATTTGGGGGTCTAAAAACAGGAGAATCACAGGTTTGAGGCCAGCTTTAGAAACGCAGTGAGAACCTGTTTCAAAGTAAAAATAAAATATGTTTGGAAGTGAATTTCAGAGATAACCCCCAGGACCAAAGCAAAATAAAATAATAAATAAAATAAAATGTCCTGGGAAGTAGATCAGAGGTAGAGAGCTCTGGTTTCAATACCTAGTACTGAAAAGAAAGTAAAACAAAACCAGAAGCCTACATTCACCCATGTGAGGGGTATCCCCTTCATCCTTCCCAGTCTTGTTATATGTTGAACCTAGTGAGGAAGGCTAGGTTAGGTCACCTGACACTGAACGTGCCCTTGTCTTAGGCACCTAAATTATGGTCAGAAACTTTACTGAGGCCGGATGTGATTGCCCACACCTATAATTCCAGTACTTGTGAGGCTGAAACAGGAAGATTGCAGGCTGGAGAGCAGCCTCAGAACTTAGTGAGGTCCTCAGAAAACTAGAGACCTTGTTTCAAAACAAAAATAAAAATACTGGGGGTGTAGCTCACATTGGAATGCCACTGGGCTCAATCTTCAATACCACACACACAAAAAAACCTTTATTGAAAAAGTGTGGGGTGAGATGTTGGCCCTGGGACCACTCCCAGTGGTTGTGCATAGATGAGACAGAGGTCTCGTGCCCCACCTGGGTGCTGGGGGCTGCACATGCTGCAACAGCAGAGGTAGAGCCAGGACTCTAGACACCAGTGCAGAGTAGACTTGTGGTGCAGTGAGGACTCCTCCCCAGTCCCCAGACCAGTGACAACGGCCCTGAGTTGAGTCCTAGGGTACTCAGGAACAGGGGTTCTGGGGCCCTTCCTGAAAAGATGTCTCCCTTGATGTTTCCACAGAACCTGTTACCTTGCACAGGGAAGATGATAAGCACAAAGACCCCTCCTCCATTCCTGGAGCTGACAAGGCAGAGCCTGCTGAGGGACCTGGCTCTGGCCATTCCTACTCTGGAGCACCTGCCCAGCGAGCTCTTCCCACTGCTGCTCAAGGAGGCCCTCGCCAGGGGACACATGGAGATCCTGAAGGCCATGGTGCAGGCCTGGCCCTTCCCCTGCCTCCCTCTGGGGTCACTGATGGGGAAGCCACACCTGGAGACCTTAAGAGTCGCACTGGAGCGGCTGGACACGCTGCTGGCCCAGAAGGTTCGCCCCAGGTGAGTGTGACCAGGCACCCTGGAGGGAGGGAAATGGCAGGAATGGGAGGGACAGGTTGGGTTAGGGAGAGTAGTGACCCAATGGTGGGGCAAAGGCTTCAGACCAGGCAGGGAGGGGACTGGAGAGACTGGCCATTGCTGAGCTCCACCTGGGAGAGAGCTTGTGTGTGTCCAGGATGCTGTGATGGGGGCAGAAAGACAGAAGGAGCCTGTACCTGCCTCTCCCAGGCACTAGAAGTGGGGACCAGGCTGGATTCCATGTGGAAAGGGGCTGGAGAAGAGAAAGACAGGGATGGAGAGGGGCAGCCAGGGTCTGCACGAGGAGTAGAAGCACAGGCTGCCGCTGGGTCATGTCCAGGTGCTGACATTTCTTCCATTTCACCCACAGGAGGTGCAAACTGCAGGTGCTGGACCTGTGGGGAGTGCAGCAGTAGTACCCCAGTGTGCGATATGGAGCCAAAAGGAAGAGGGTCACAGTGACGCTCAGGCAAAGCACGGAGGAGGAGCAGCCCCTGAGGGTGTTCATGGACCTTTCCATCCATAAAAGCACCCTGGATGAAATCCAAAGCTACGTTCTTCTCTGGGCCCAGCAGAGAGAGGATTTATTCCATCTGTGTAGTCAGAAATTGAGGATTGGTTCAAAATCCATCCAAGTTATTAAGAAGGTTCTAGAAATGCTGGACCTGAGCTATATTCAGGAAGTGGAAGTGCACTGCTGCTGGGAACTCAGCACCCTGGCTGCTTTTGCTCCCTACCCGGGCCAGATGCAGAGCCTGAGGAAGCTGCTTCTCTCCCCCATCCTTGTTTCTGCGTCCACATCCCCGGAGGAGGAAGAGTCGCTGATCATGCAGTTCACCTCCCAGCTCCTAAAGGTGGACCATCTCCAGAAGCTCTGTGAGGATGCGCCCTTCTTCCTGGAGGGCCACCTGGACCAGGTGCTGAGGTGAGCCAGCATGCTGAGCCTTGTCTGATTCCCCACCTGTGGCTGGTTGTCCTGAGCCCAGGTGGGATGCACAGATGGAGATTGTGTGCTGCTGGAGTGGAGAGTGAGGAGGACAGGAGGGGGGATGTGACCAGGGGTGGCAGCTTTGCTGAGGATGCAGGGGTGTAAAGGCACCCAGGGCCGGCCATCCCAGGTGAGATCACTAGATCTATCCCATGCTGGTAGTTGTGCATGCCTTCTGCTGGCTGTGTCTGGCCTGAGCTGAGGTTTTCTGCTTGGCAGTGAGGAGAGGGAGCTGCAGAGGTGGGGACCGAGGTGTCCCATAAGCAAGGTGTAAGGGCTCAGCTTCCAGTGGGTGATGCAGGTGGACAGAGTCCTAGCCTCACAGCCTCCGGGGTGCTGGCCATCCTCACATGGTGAGGACCACCTTGGGCTTTAGCCAGATAATCATGTCCACCTCCAGGTCACTTCCCACCCCCCTTTCCTCCCACCACCATTCCCACCACTAATGGCTCCATCTCTCCGCAGGTGTCTGCAGTCCCGCCTGGAGACCCTGGCGATAACCGACTGCCAGCTCTCAGCCTCAGACCTAGAGCATCTCTCCTGCTGTGTCAACACCGCTCAGCTGAAGCACCTGGACCTGCGGGACACCAACCTGACCAGCATCAGCCCTGAGACCCTTCGTGTGCTGCTGGAGAGGGTGGCGGCCACCCTGGAGACCCTGGAGTTGGAGGGCTGTGGGCTCCAGGATGCCCAGCTACAGACCATCCTACCAGCCCTGAGCTGCTGCTCCCGACTCAGAACCTTCACCTTCTATGGGAACCACATCTCCATGGCCGTCCTCAAGGACCTCCTGCACCACACTTCTAGGATGAGGCAGCTGAGCCTGGAACTGTACCCTGCTCCACTGGAGAGCTACAACACCTGGGGTGCTGTGTGCCCAGGGAGGTTTTCCCAGCTCTGTGCTGAGCTGATGGCTATAGTTAGGGAGGTCCGGCAGCCAAAGGGGATCTTTTTTCTGAGTGTCCCCTGCCTTCAGTGTGGCTACTAGGTGACATACAACCTGGGGCTCAGTCCCTGTCACTGTCCAGTTCCTGCATAGCTGCATACATATACCAAACCTTCCCTCTGCCAGGCGTCTTGGCACATGCCTGTCATCCCAGTACTTGGGAGGTTGAGACAGGTGGATCACAGGTTACAAGCCAACCTCAGCATTTTGATGAGACACTGCACAAGCTAGGGAGATCCTTTTTGGGGCTGGCATGTAGCTTGGAGGTAGGATGCCCCTTTCTTCAATATCTCAATATCACAAAAATAAATAAATGAAGCTTTCCCTGGATAGTAAGTCAGAAAAGCTAGGGTACAGGTACATCAGCAGGGCAACAGAGAACCCAGTATTTCAGATACCGCCCAACATGTGAAGAGGAAGCAGAAGGTGGTGCAGGGGGCTGGGCTAGAGGGGACTGACCTTATCTTTGAGAACATATGCCTTAAGGAGTCAGAAATAGGAACCTCTGCTGGTTATGACGCTCCACATCTGTAATCCTAGTACTTGGCAGGCTGAGATAGGAGAATCCCAGTATGGAGGCCAGCCTCAGCAACTTAACGAGATTCTGTTACAAAATAAAAAATAAGAAGGGCTGGAGGTGTAGATCCGAGGTAGAAACCCACAGGACATCGAGACAAAGGTTTTAAAAATGACAGGTGGGATCCTGTATTTCTGGAGTGGGAGTTGACAAAAAACTCTTGAGGCAATGAAGCCTGTGGGGATGTTCTGTAAGATATGGTGAGAAATAAAGAGGCTCTCAATGTTTTTGTCTGCTGTCCTTCATGAAAGAGGAACCTAGCCGGGTGTGGTGGGGCACGGTTGTAATCCCAGTGTTGGGAGGCTGAGACTGGAGGATCCGGGTTCCTGGACAGCCTCAGCTTCTTAGTGAGGCCCTCCACAACTTTGTGAGACCTTGTTTCAAAAAAATATGACTGGGGGTGGAGCTCAGATGTAGAATGCCCCTGGGTTCAATCCCCAGTACTGCAAAAAAAAAAAAAAAAAAAAAAGGAAAGAGGAACCTAATTTCACAGTTGAAGCATGGAGGATTTTCCAGGTGTTGTTGCAGAGAACACATGAGTGCCTGGACTTCTCTGAAGTTCATCTGGCAAAGCGAGGCATCAGGACAGAAGTGGATCATTTTCATCAGTGTCTCCCAATGTTGTATTTTTGTTTGTTTTCTTATTTCTTCCTGTTGTGATTTTTCATGCACTTTCTTTCTTTCTTTCTTTCTTTCTTTCTTTCTTTCTTTCTTTCTTTCTTCTTTCTTTCCTTATTTATTTATTTTTTGCAGCACTGGGGATTGAACTCAGGGGCATTCTACCTTCGACCTATACCCCCAGCCCTATTTTTTATTCTTTATTTTGAAACAGGGTCTCAGGAAGTTGCAGAGTGCCTCACTAGTTAGCTGAGGCTGGCTGTGAACCCGGATCCTCCGGTCTCAGCCTCTCAAATGCTGGGATTACAATCGTGCACCAACACACTCAGCTTGTCTGACGATTTCTATTTTTTTTTTTTTTTTTGCAGTACTGGGGATTGAACTCAGGGCATTCTACCTCCGAGCTATACCCCCAGCCCTATTTTTTATTCTTTATTTTGAAACCGAGTCTCACTAAGTTGCGGAGTGCCTCACTAGGTAGCTGAGGCTGTCTGAGAACACGGATCCTCCGGTCTCAGCCTCTCAAATGCTGGGATTACAAGCGTGCGCCACCACGCCCAGCTGACGATTTCTATTAATGTAACAATTTAAAACAAATATCAAGGAACCAGCCTTGGTGGCACATACTTGTAATCTTAGCACTTGAGAGTTTGAGACAGGCGGATCACCGGTTTGTAGCCAGCCTCAACTACTTAGTGAGGCCCTCCACAACTTAAGGAGAACAAGTTTCAAAATAAAGAATAAAAATAGGCTGAGATGTATATTGGAGTTAAAATGCTCCTGGATACAATCCTTAGATCTGCTAAATAAATAAATACATACATACATACATACATACATACATACATACATACATACATACATTTGTGAGGGGGGTACTGGGGCAGGGCGTGGCTTCAGTATGAGGAGGGTGGGACTTGGGAGTAGCCGGAGGGACTGGAGAGTGACCAAAGCCCTGGAAATAGCAGGGTGGGGAGAGAGGGATCCTCAGTAATCCTCCTCCACCCTCTCCCCTCCCCAAATGCCAGGGCTGGATCCCATGTTGACCTCTGGAGCTGTGGCCTGGGCAGGTGACCTCCCCTCCCTCAAGTCCCTCATCTGCAGTCCACATGATGTGCTGGCCCCTCCCTGGGAAGGTTAGGAGGAGAGCAGAGCTATGCCTGAACCACGTTTATGGAAATCCTGACACCACCCCGAGAAGTTCGCTACCATCTTGTCCTGGACACTTGTGATGCGCCTCGTATGGCATCAAAACCTTACAAAATCCTGAAGTGGAGGCCATTATTACCTCGGCTCCATTTTGATTTTTCATAGAAATTCTCTCAAGGAGGTATAGAGGATTGTGTGTTCATTACAAATTTCAAAATCTCTGGGAACAGAATTCTCATTCTGCCTTCCAGCTTTCCTTCCCTCCCAGGTTGCTGTCCATTTCAGCCCCTACTCCTTGTCAAATAACGATTTTTAATAAGCGCTTGTGACAGCCATGTGCCAGTGTTATCGATCATCCTGCAGTTGGAGAAGGATAGGGTTCACTCTGAGATGTAGATCATGTGCTCATGGATTGCAGGTCTGGGAACTTACAATCTGGGTATGCAGATGAGGAAGCAAGAATCAGAACCAAGATTCTACTTTTAGAAATATAGTATAGAAAGTTAGTCTTAGTGAAAAAGAACATCTAACTCATAAAAGCATAATGGGTGTGCTGCTACATGCATTTAATCCCAACATTTGGGCACCTGAGACAGGAAGACTCCGGGTTTGAGGCCAGCCTCAACAATTTAGCAAGGATGTCAACAACTTAGAAACCCTGTTTGGAAATTAAAAAGTAAGCCAAGTGTGATCATACAGGCCTGTAGTTCTAATACTTGGGAGGCTGAGACAAGAGGATGGCAGATCCAAAGACAGCTTCTGCAAATAGTGAAACTCATAAAACCCTAGCAAGACACTGTTTGAATATAAAAAATTTTAACAAGAGGGCTGGGGTATAGCTCAGTGGTACAATGCCTTTGGGTTCAGTCCCTAGTAAGAAATAAATGAATGATTGAATAAATAAGTAAAAATTAGATGAATGAATGAATAAATAAATAAATAAATAAAGTCAGGCACAGTAGCATAGGTCTGTAATCCCAGTACTTGGGACGCTGAGACAGGAGGATTACGGGTATGTGACCAGCCTCAGCAATATAGTGATTCACTGTCAGTTACCTAGTGAGACTGTGTTTCAAAACAAAACAAAACAGAGCTGGGTAATGCTTGTAATCCTATCATTTGAGAGACTGAGACTAGAGGATTCAGGTTCTCAGCAAGCCTCAGCTACCTGGTGAGGCACTCCACAATTTAGTGAGACCTACTTATAAAACAAAGAATAAAAAATACCTGGAAAGTAGAAAGCTCCTGAGTTCAATCCCCAGTACCAGAAAAATAAAATAAACAAACAAACAAATTGGGAAGGTAGCTTAGAGGAAGAAAACACCTGCATTCAATCACCACTACCTAAATATAAGATATAAAATAAAATACAGTTGGGGTCTAACTTGGAGGCACAGTGCCCTTGGATTCAATTCTCAGTAACACACATGTGTGGATGTGCACAGACACACACACACACACACACACACACACACACACACGTTATAAAAATACAAAGTCTATGATTTATAATTTTACGGCACACAAACTAAATACTGAAAGTATCAAGAAGTAAACTTCTAATTATACTTTTTTCCCCAAGTTGCTGAGGTAGGAAATCCAGTCAGAGCCTTAGAACAATTTAGCAAGGATGTCAACAACTTAGAAACCCTGTTTGGAAATTAAAAAGTAAGCCAAGTGTGATCATACAGGCCTGTAGTTCTAATACTTGGGAGGCTGAGACAAGAGGATGGCAGATCCAAAGACAGCTTCTGCAAATAGTGAAACTCATAAAACCCTAGCAAGACACTATGAATATAAAAAATTTTAACAAGAGGGCTGGTGGTATAGCTCAGTGGTAGAATGCCTTTGGGTTCGGTCCCCAGTAAAAAATAAATGAATTAATGAATAAGTAAAAAAAAATGTATGATTCGGGAGGCTGAGACCGGAGGATCCGGGTTCGCGGCCAGCCTCAGCTACCTAGTGAGGCACTCCACAACATAGTGAGACTCAGTTTCAAAATAAAGAATAAAAAATAGGGATGGGGGTGTATCTCGGAGGTAGAATGCCCCGGAGTTCAATCCCCAGTACCGCAAAAAAATAAAATAAAATAAAAAATAAATGACTGAATAAATAAATAAGTAAACAAATAAATAAAGCCAGGCACAGTAGCATAGGCCTGTAATCCCAGTACTTGGGAGGCTGAGACAAGAGAATTGTAGGTTTGTGACCAGCCTCAGCAATATAGCGATTCACTGTCAGTAACCTAGTAAGATTTTGTTTCAAAACAAAACAAAAGGAGCCAGGCATGGTAACACACACTTGTAATCTCAGCATCTGGGAGACTGAGACCGGAGGATCCAGGTTCTCAGACAGCCTCAGCTACCTAGTGAGGCGCCACAACTTAGTGACACCTGGTTACAAAATAAAGAATAAAATATAGGGCTGGGGGTATAGCTCGAAGGTAGAAAGCCCCTGAATTCAATCCCTGGTACTGCAAAATAAAGAAATAAAGAAATAAAGAAATAAAGAAAGAAAGAAAGAAAGAAAGAAAGAAAGAAAGAAAGAAAGAAGCAAACAAAAATGGGAATGTAGCTTACAGGAAGAAAACTCCTGGATTCAATCCCCACTACCTAAATATAAGAAATAAAATAGAGTTGGGTGTAACCTGGAGGCACAGTGCCCTTGGGTTCAATTCTCAGTAACACACACACACACACACACACACACACCTTATTAAAGTACAAAGTCTATGATTTATAATTTTAGGGCACACAAACTAAATACTGAGTGTATCAAGAAGTAAACTAATTAGCTAATTAGACTTTTCCCCCCAAGCTTCTGAGGTAGGAAATCCAGTCAGAGACTTAGAAATATTGTTAGGAATTTAGACCTAAGATAGGAAAAGTAAGAATTCCCCAAACCCTTCCCTAGTTGCCCAGGATCAAGTGAGCAAGCAGACAACTTCAAAAGGTAAAAGAGCTGTTTCCTTGGCACCCTAGAATCATGATCCAGGAGCTCTCCCTAATATAAACAAGAGAGAGCCAGTTAAAAGACTGGAGAGAGCTGGGAGATGCTATGTAACTTAACCACCTTTCCTGATTTCTATATCTTGCTTGTACTAGGTGTAATAAATCTTGTGCTTATCCCTCCCCTGTCCAAGTGGGAGAACAATGGTATAAGAATCATGTGAGATATTTATTAGGTGCTCAGCACAGTGACAATTGTCAACTGGGGCATTACAGCTAAATAACGAAACCTGTCTTTGACTCCAACCTCCAGAGATCCTTTCTCAGGAACAAGGGGGAAACTGAAAGTCGTGTAACATTTTGGCGAGCCAGCCAGAAGCAGCTACCCTGGGCTTGGGACAGTATCCAGGGTGCTGTGCCTCCTACTGGCTGTGCTTCCTGGGGAGTTGGCCTTCCCTGTGGCAGAATCCAGACCACTGAGCATGCCAGTTACCCGTTTTTGACACCCTGTAGGAGGCTTCTCCCAGAAGGGGTCAATTTAGGGCCACAACTGCTGAGGATTGAGGCTAAAAAGAAACATACATACATATATATATGAAATAAAATAAATAGCCTCAGCTACCTAGTGAGGCCCTCCACAACTTTGTGAGACCATGTTTCAAAATAAAGAATAAAAAATAGGGCTAGGCGTATAGCTCAGAGGTAGAATGCCCCTGAGTTCAATCCTCAGAGATATATATATATATCTATATATATCTCTTATATCCATTATATCTACCCTGAGCAAATTCTGAAGCACAGTAAACTATCTCTGGGGTTGGTGAGATCTTGTTTTACTACCAAGGTAGTGGAAGAAGGAGACTGAATTCCTTCTAGCAGGAGTTACCCAAAGTGCCTGTGATGGTTGTAACAGTGCAGTGGGCTCATTTCTTACATAGCAAAAAAGATAAATTGATTTGGGAATTAAAAATAATAGCTTGGTTGCACCTTCAACAAATTTTTATTACAAATTCAGTAGGAAATAGAAAGAGAAGAGAAGAAAA
This sequence comes from Graphiurus murinus, assembly GCA_004027655.1. Classification (NCBI taxonomy): domain Eukaryota; kingdom Metazoa; phylum Chordata; class Mammalia; order Rodentia; family Gliridae; genus Graphiurus; species Graphiurus murinus. The sequence goes on along the minus strand of PVLC010034905.1, from coordinate 5,926 downwards.
GCAGCATGATTGGCAGACACACTGGAGAACCCGAAAATGGAACTTTGCCTCCCGGCCAACCCCAGCCCTTAAATACAGACTTTGATTGGTGTGTTCTTATCAGCATGACCAAGACAATGGGATAGTTACTTCTTTTTTAGCCAATTGTTGCCTCTCTGTCTCTGATCAGTGCACTTACTAAGTGCTGCAGGGTGAATTATCTACCTAGCTTCCAACTCTACTGTACTGGGCTGTGTTGTTCTCTCATCAACTATGGGTGCTTTGGAGTAACACAGAGTTTACATTTCCCAAACCAAGGCTGTGTCACAAAGACTGGGATGGACACAGAGGCACTGATGACAGCCCGTGTAGCTGTGTGTAATTTCTAAGAGCAGGTCATAAGCCCTTGCTATCTTTATGGCTAGGCAGAGTCATTGTGATCTAAGGGATTTTAATTGCTTTTGTATATTTGTAGGGCTACAGTCTTTAATTGACTTTAAGATGCTCCAAAGTCTCCACAAGTTTCTAGAGCTAGAGGCTCTAGTTGCCTTTCCATTCTTACTCTAGTTTAATCCTTAGGGCAATAGAGAGTGAGGAGGTATAGTCAACACCGCCACCTTTCTCTGCCTGAGTGCCTGATCAGCACCCACCTCTGACTGCCTTTTATATTTCCTTAGAAACGACACTGGAGCAATTTTTCAACAGTGGCACAGTGCCCACAGTAGGGGACATTGAACTGAAATTTTATTTTTAACACATAGGAAGGATTTAATACTGACTGATACATAAGCACTAAATAATATTAACTGTTATGATGATAGAAAACATTATCACTAACTCTTCCAATTCTTAGCAGTTACACAGCTTTTTTGTTTAATTTTTTTTATTGACGCATTGTAATCATACATCTTTGTTAGGTACAAGCAGGTAAGGGCATACATGCACACATTTCTCATTTAACCCTTCCCCAATTCCCAATTCCTGCCCAACTCCCTGGCACTCCCTCCTTCTCAAATTCAGTTTAGTGATTGACTTTGATATATTTGTGAAAGTACATCAACTGAAATTTTTATCGGAGGTAATGGGGTCACGTATGGGTGTGTGACTGAGTGCCTGTTATTTTAGGTGCCTGGTCACTAGTCCAGCAAAGACTCTACTCAGGTCACAGAAGCTGCCCAGCAGCACCGTAGCAGTCTCCACCAATCGGCCAGACCCCCTGCCTCAGTCCTGCCCAACCAGTGCCTGCCCCAGGCACCTGGCCTCAGGGCCTCTAGGCCCCCAGGCACCACTGCTAGGATGGGTTCAGCCCCAGGCCACGCCCGTGCTAAGGTCGGCCCACCACACATCTGGAGAGTGCATGGACCAGTGCAGGTGCTTGCCTGGAAGTCGAGTTCCAGTGAAATGGGCTGTAAGAGCTGGTGGCTGGGCTGTGCACCTGCCTGTGACCATCTCCAGGCTCCAGCTGTGGCAGCTGCCTAGATGGGTGTCCACAATGGGCCCCCACTCTGTGACTGGAGCACATGTCTGTTGGCAGCATCAGTACCACTGCCGCTAGTGCTGTGGCTGACACTAATTCTTTGTGTACAGTGCCTGTAGCTGAGGCATGTACACACACACACACACACACACACACACACACACACACACACACACATGAAGACTCCACCCTGCAGTCCATAGTCCCAAAAGAAAGCAAGAACTTTTCCTTGCAGTCAGCTTGCAAATGCACCTGCAAGGGGGGCAGATGGGGCATGAGGATCCCAACTCTAAGTCCCAGGCTGCAGTCAGAAAGCTATCTCGTACAGCAAAATTTGCATACAAACCCATGCTGGAGCCTAAGCTCAGAAAGCTTGGAGAACTAGTGAGAACTGAGCTGCCTGATTCACCTGAGCTCCATAAAAATTTGGGAGATCCCCCCTTGGACAGTTTCTGGCATTGGTGATGGGTTTAAACCTCAGCCTCACTTGGTGTGCCTGAAAGGAAAACAAAGGAGAGTTCTCCACCACCTCCAATTTGATTTGCTTGAGAAGGGAGGGGTCTCCCTCTGGAACAGGCAAGCGGCCCCTCCCATGGGTGACTCATACCTAGGCCTCTTATGCTGCAAGTCCAGCTCACAAAACATGCTTAAGTTTAAACCTTTCTTACAAAAGCTTGTGTGATGATTCTATTTCCTAATACAACTTTTTCTCTCATATCCTAACAGACAATTCTAGGATCTAGGAAGAAAAAAAAAAAGTGTTCTTTTCTCCAAGCATGTATACAAGTTGATAGCAAAACAGAGCTCTGTATTACAGGAAGTTTGGCCATTTCAGTTCTTTGTGGGTTTTTTTTTTAAGCTCATGGATTGAACTCATTTTTGTTTTGTCTCTGATTTTTTTTTGTTTGTTTTGTTTTTTTTTGTTTTTTGTTTTTTGTGTTTTTTTTGCGGTACTGGGGATTGAACTCAGGGGCATTCTACCTCCGAGCTACACCCCCAGCCCTATTTTTTATTCTTTATTTTGAAACCAAGTCTCACTAAGTTGCGGAGTGCCTCACTGAGTAGCTGAGGCTGGCCTCGAACCCGGATCCTCTGGTCTCAGCCTCCCGAATGCTGGGATTACAAGCGTGCGCCACCACGCCCGGCTCTCTGATTTATTTTTATTTTGTCAATCTAGAGGCCTTCTGGGTATGCCTTCTTGGTTTTTCCTCCTGCTGCCTTTGCTCAGCACCTATTCAAGGGGAAATTCTCTAGTTAGTATCTGCATCTTGTTTGTTGTGTAATGTATCTGTCTACAACATGATACTACAAATTAACATGAATAGAGGGAGCATCCACAACAGTTAAAGAAAACATGAAATCGAATGCCTCTGAGTCCACATGCTTTAAATAAATATAACAAGTGAGTACATTTCATGAGAATAAAATAAAAAGGTCCTCAAAATAATTAACAAATATTTCTTTTTTCCTTAAGTAACTTGTAAATGAAGGTTACAATGTTCATTACTTTTAAAGTTTTTTCTGCATGGCGTGGTGGCACACGCTTGTATCCCAGCATTTGGGAGGCTGAGATTGGAGGATCTGGGTTTGCGGCCAGCCTCAGCTACCTAGTGAGGCACTCTGCATCTTAGTAAGACCCTGTTTCAAAATAAAGAATAAAAAATAGGGCTGGGGGTATAGCTCGAAGACAGAATGCCCCTGAGTTCAATCCCCAGTACCATCATAAAGAACGTTTTTTCTGGGGCAGGGAAAATGTTTTGACACACCAAAGATATTTATCTTATGTCTTGATTTATGGGAGTAATCTATAATTTAATTATTGAATTAAAATGTGTAGATGCAAACGGTAATTAATGCCTTAAAATGCAGGATCACTGTGATCTTAGGGTTTTCAACTGTGTCTACACATTTTTAAGGCTAAAGGCTTTGCTAAGGGTCAACATTAGGACAAAGGGCTGAGGGGAGGAGGGAATCTGAGGAGTAACAGGCAAAGCTACTCTCTCTCTCTCTTCTCTCTCTCTTTCTCTCTTTCTCTCTCTCTCTCTCTCAGGGCCTGCACAGCACCCAGACTCTGACTGCTTTCTATATTTTAGAAAATACTACCAGGTTAATTTTCCAATACCAGCACAAAAACTTTATAACACTCTGTAGTGGACTCCATTATTATCTCTGCTTCATTAAGATTTTTCATAGAACTTCACTTATGCAATTTAGAGGATTATCAGATCACTGTCAGTTTCAATGTCTTCAGGAACAGAATTCCCATTCTACCTTCCAGCCCTCACTCCCTTCTTCCCTCCCAGGTCGCTGTCCATTTCAGCCCCCAACCCTTGTCAAATAAAGATTGTTCATAACCATTTGTGGCAGCCATGCACCAGTATAGATCACCCTGCAGTGGGAGAAGGAAACTGCTCATTCTGAGATGTGGATCCTGTGCTCAATGGATTGCAGGTGTGAGAACTTACCATTTGAAAACAGAGATGGGGAAGCAATAGTCATAACCAAGATTCTACTTTTTTTTTTTTTTTCTGTACTGGGGATTGAACCCAAGGGTATTCTACCTCAGAGCTACACCTCCAGACCTATTCTATTTTTATTTTGAAACAGGTTTCCCAGCCGGGCATGGTGGCGCACGCTTGTAATCCCAGCATGCGGGAGGCTGAGACCGGAGGATCCAGGTTCGAGGCCAGCCTCAGCTACCTAGTGAGGCACTCCGCAACTAAGGAGACTCGGTTTCAAAATAAAGAATAAAAAATAGGGCTGGGGGTATAGCTTGGAGGTATAATGCCCCTGAGTTCAATCCCCAGTACCGCAAAAAAAAAAAAAAAAAAAAAAAAAAAAAAAGAAAGAAAGAAACAGGTCTCCCTAGGTTGAAGAGAGTCTCATCACTACTTGTTGATGCTATCAAAAAATTTCTTAGTTGATTCCACATTTCCCCTGATCTACCTGCCTCAGGCGACTTACCATGAAAGCATGAGGATTTTTTTGGTCTAGTGTTACTCAAATCCTGAATTGCTGTTTGACTCAAATGCTTTACAATGTCATTGCTCCTCAGACATATTTCTTCCAGGCTAAAGATCTGGGAAGACAACTGGGGCTGAGATTTTGGGGAAAGGTTCCCTGTGGGGAGAACCCTGACTCTGAAGGAGGAGGTCTCCAGGTGGTGGCCGCCATGATGGCAGGGATTCCTGCAGTGACCCACCTTTCTTTCTCTCCAACATCCCAGCTTGCCCACAGTGTCCATCCTCACTGGTTTTTAGATTGGAAATGTCTCACTGTCCAGGTCCGGCCTCAAGAGCTGCTGTCTGCTCTGCCAGCTCCCATTCTTTTTTTTTTTTTTTTTTTTTTTTTTCAGCACTGAGGATTGAACTCAGGAGTGTTCTACCTCTGAGCTATACCTCCAGCCCTATTTTTTATTCTTTATTTTGAAACCGGGTCCATTAAGTTGCAGAGTGCCTCAAGAGTTAGCTGAGGCTGGCTGAAACCCTGTCTCAGCCTCCCCAATGCTGGGATTACAAGCGTGCGTCACCACACCTGGCTTTGCCAGCTCCCATTCATAGATGGAACTTTGTTAAGCCAGGGTGTAGACCTGATCCCATCAGAAACATCCTGCACTTCCTTGGGGAACCCAAGGCTGCATCTCTCTGTCTGCCCTCAAGGCAATGTTGGGTTCTTAGAATCTCCACTGTCTTTTTGGAACTGCTGCCCATTTAATTTCTAAACTCCACAAAACAAAACTCTTTCAATCCCTCCATCTTGACTCCTCTGAAAAGCCCTCCTAGTTTAAAGTGTCTTGGGTCATTCACAGGGTCCCACAGAAACACCAGCTTCTCATCAGCTTCTTATTGTAACTGTCCTGCTTCCCTCATAGAAGCCTTGGCCTCAGCTGTGAAGACCACACCCACCCTGAGCTTCTCTTCCTCCCTGAGGGGCCATTACCAGCTGTTAGGTAACAAGGCTCCCAGGGGACCATTCCATACAGGGCATTTTGCTGTTCAGTTTTCTTCAGAATGCTCTTGGAAAAGCTGTTTAAGTATGGGATTTTTAATATTTTGTTTAAGTGGTGGGGATTGAACCCAGAGGCATTCCACCTTTGCTAAACTCCCAGCCCCATGTTTTAATTTTGAAACAGGGTCTTCCTAGATGGATGAGAGTCTTACTACTTGTTGACACTGTCCTCAAACCTGCAATCCCTCTGTCTCAGCCTCCCAAGTACTGGGATTACAAGTCCCCACAACCACACCTGTCTGATTTTTTTTATAAGATTAACATGAGCCGGGCGTGGTGGCGCACGCTTGTAATCCCAGCATTCGGGAGGCTGAGACCGGAGGATCCGGGTTCGCGGCCAGCCTCAGCTACCTAGTGAGGCACTCCGCAACTTAGTGAGACTTGGTTTCAAAATAAAGAATAAAAAATAGGGCTGGGGGTATAGCTCGGAGGTAGAATGCCCCTGAGTTCAATCCCCAGTAC
>PVLC010034904.1:0-16640 GCA_004027655.1 Graphiurus murinus | reverse complement strand
ATTGCATGAAACTGAAGAGCTTCTGCAAAGCAAAGGAAACTGTCAAGAACCTCAACAGAGAACCTACAGAGTGGGAGAAAATTTTTGCCAGTTACACTTCAGATAGAGGTTTAATATCTAGGATATACAAAGAACTCAAGAAAATCGCAACTAAGAAAGCAAATAACCCAATCAAAAAATGGGCAAAGGATCTAAATAGTTTACCTTTTATAATGCCTAATGATGTTAAGAATGCTTTTGTGTACTACCAGTTATATATTGTCTGATGAAATATCCATTCAGATGTTTTGTCATTTTTAATTGTTTGGATTTTGTAGATAAAAATATTTTTTCCATATATAAATAACAAATGTTTTACTCTGGCTTGCATGTCTCTTCAATTTCTATCTTTTATTTTATTGGTGCATTGTAATCATACATCTTTATGAGGCACAGGATGGTAGAGGCATACATGTACACAGTACTCATTTCACCCTTCCCCAATCCCCAACCGATTCCCTCCCCCCACCCTCCTTCTCATATTCATCTTAGTGATTGACTTTGATGTATTTGTGAATGCACATCCATGTGCATTTTTCAAGGTTTCCCTCTTCCCCCCACCCATCTTCTCAGTTAGGTCAACTTCTTTACTCATTCAAGGTTTCTCTTTCTTTGTCTAGAGTCCCTCCTATGTACCCTTTCTCCCTAGTTTCCACATATTAGGGAGAACATCCAACTTTTTACTTTTTGTGACTGACTAATCTCATTAATCTACAGTTCCATCCATTTCCCTACAAATGACATAATTTGTTCTTCTATATTCCTAAGTAAAATTCCATTGTGTACATACCCCATAGTTTTGTAATCATTCATCTATTAATGGACATCTTGACTGATTTTGTAGTTTGGCAATTGTGAATTGTTCAGCTATAAACATATATATGTGTCTGGTAGTTTGGTTTCCATTCTTTTGGGTAGGTACCCAGAAGTAATATTGCTGGATCATATGGTAGAACCTACCATTTCCATTCGTCTGAGGATTCTCCATAATTTTTTCTAAAGCAGTTGCACTAATTTGCAATCCCACCAATGTAATAGAGTTACCAATTCTCCACACCCTCTCCAGCATTTGTTGTTGGTTGTGTTTTTAACGATTGTAAAATCTCAGGGTAGTTTTGATTTGCACCTCTCTGTTAATGATGTCGAACATTTTTTTAATGCATTTATTGGCCATTTGTATTTATTCATCTCTGAAGAGTCTATTTAGTTCACTAGCCCATTTTTTGATTCAGTTGTTTTCTTAGAAGTGCAATTCTTGAGTTCTCTGTATATTCTAGATATTAGTCCTCTATCCGAGGAGTAGCTGGCAAAAATTTTCTCCCATTCTATCAGCTCTCTTTTGAGGTTTTTGATAGTTTTCTTTGCTGTATAGAAACTCCAGTTTAATACAATCTCACAAATTGATACTTCTTTTAATATCTTGTGCTTTTATGGTCTTGTTAAGAAAATTTTTATTTGTGCCTGAGTGTTGAAGATTTGGACTTAGGCCTTCTTCAAGTAGCTGCAAGATCTCTGGTCTAATTTCCAGGTCTTTGATCCATCATGAATTGATTCTTGTGCAGGGAGAGAAAGTAATATTTATTTCTATTTCTCGATTTTTCTGCATATAGCTAACCAGTTTTGCCAATGCCATTTGTTGAAGAGGCTATATTTTTCCAATATATGCTTTTGGACCCTTTGTCAAAAATCAATTGGCTGTATGTATGCAAATTTGTTTGTGAGTCTTCTGCTCCATTGGTCTATGTATCTACTTTTGTCAATAATACCATGCTGTTTTTATTACTGTGGCCAGGTATTGTGATGCCTCCTGCATGATTCTTGTTGCTGAGAATTATTTTGGCCATTCTGGTTTTTTGTTGTTCCAAATGAATTTAAGGACTTGTTTTTCTATGTATATGAAGAATGACCTTGGTAATTTAATGGGTACTGGATTTAATCTGTAGATTACTTTTGGAAGAATGGCCACTTTGATGATATGTATTCTACCTACCCAAGAGCATGGAAGGTCTTTCCATCTTCTAAGGTTTTCTTCAAAATTTTTCGATGTTTAATAATTTTTCTTGTAGAGGTCTTTTATCTCCTTGGTTAGGTCTATTCATAAGTATTTAATTTTGGAGGGATATTGTGAGTGAAAGTGTTTTCTGGATTTCTTTTTCAGGGGATTTATGGTTGGCATACCAGAAAGCTTTTAAGATTGATTTTGTATCCAGACACTTTGCTGAATATGTTGATTAGTTCTATAAACCTTTTGGTTGAGTTTGTTGGGTCTGCAAAAAGAGATAGTTTTAGTTCTTCTTTTCCAATTTGTACTCCTTTGATTTCCTTCTCTAGTCTTATTTCTCTGGCTAGAGTCTCATGTACTATATTGAAAAGAAGTGATGAGCTGGGCGTGGTGGCACACACTTGTAATCCTAGCATTTGGGAGGTTGAGACCTGAAGATCCGGGTTCATGGCCAGCCTCAGCTACCTAGTGAGGCACTCCACAACTTAGTGAGACCCTGTTTCAAAATAAAGAATAAAAAATAGGGCTGGGGGTATAGCTTGGAGGCAGAATGCCCCTGAGTTCAATCCCCAGTAACGCAAAAAAGAAAAGAAAAGGAGTGATGATAGTGGACCTCGTTCTCTTGTTCCTGTTTTTAGAGGAAACTCTTACAGGTTTCCCCCCATATAATATGATGTTGGCTGTGGGCCTATTCTATACTGCCTTTATGATGTTGAGCTATGTCCCTTCTTTTCTGATTCTCTGCAGTGCTTTTAACATGAATGGATATTGAATTTTGTCCAGTGATTTTAAAGTGTCTATTGAAATAATCATGCAAATTTGTCTTTAGTTCTGTTTATGTGATGAATAACATAAATTGTTTTTTGTACATTGAACCAATCTTGCATTCCTGGAATGAACCCAGATTGGTCATGGTATATAATTTTCTTGATGTGGATTTGAATGTGCATTGTTAGTATTAGGTTTAGCAGTTTTGTGTCTATGTTAATAAAAAATATGAACCTGTAGTTTTCTTTTCTTAGCTGTCTTTATTTGGCTTTCGTACTAATGTGATGGTGACTTCATAGAATGTATTCAGAAAAGTTCTGTTTCTTTCTACATCATGGGATATTTTGAGGAATATTTGGATTAACTCTTCTATAAAGGTTTTATAAAATTCACCTGGGAAACCATCCAGTCCTCAGCTTTTCTTTGATGGTAGTCACTTTGTTCCTTCTTCAATCTTTTTGATTGCTCTTGGTCAGTTTAAGTTTTCTGTATCTTCTTGACTCAACTTGGGAAGGTTGTATATGTCTAGAAATTTGTCAATTTCTTCTATGTTTTCCATTTTTTTGGAGTATAGTTTCTCAAAGTAGTTTCTGATAATCCTCTGGATTTCCACACTGTCAATGATAATATCACCTTTTCCATCTCTTACTTTAGTAATTTCATTTGTTTCTCTGTTTCTTTGGTAAGGTTGGGTAGTGGATTATCTAATTTGTTTATTTTCCAAGAAACAAGATTTTGTTTATTTATTTATCTTTTATTCTCTAATTCATTGATTTCTACTCTGATTTTAATAATTTCCAGTCTTATACTGGCTTTGGGGTTACACTGCTCATGTTTTTTTAGGGACTTTGAGGTGTGTCATGAGGTTATTTATTTGGTAATTTTCTGTTCTTATTTTGATACGTTGTGTACTATTTTCATTTGTTTCTAAGGATTTCTTAACATCTCTTCTTAATTCTTCTATGACTCTTTCCTCATGCAGCAGTGTGGTGTTCAGTCCCCATGTGTTTATGTGTTTCTCTGGGTCATCTTGTAGTTGATTTCTAGTTTCATTTCATTGTGGTCTGCAAAGGCACAGGGAATTTTGTCACGTGTTTTGAATTTGCTAGTGGTTGCTTTGTGGCCCAGGATGTGGTTTATTTTGGGGAAGGTTCTGTGAACAGCTGAAAAAATGTGAATGCAGCTACAGCTGCATGGAATATTCTGTAGGTGTCTAATAGGTCCATTTGGTTTATGGTGTTCTTTAGGTCTTAGGCATCTTAACTTATTTTTGTCTAGAAGATTGGTCTAGTGCTATGAGAGACTGTTGAAGTCTACCAATATTATTGTATTGATATCTATGTATATCAAAGTTAATAACATTAAAGTCACAGAGATTTCATATCACCTAACTTTGCCTACATTCTTCTTTTTGACATATAACATGTTTAAAACAATGCCAATCTAAATAAATATGTTAAGAAGTTAGGCAATAAAATAATACACTTCTAAATAACAAATTGTACAAAAAAGAAATCATTCTTAACTGGTTACAAGAGTCATTTAAAATTGTAGTGTCTTAGCCGGGCATGGTGGCGCACGTTTGTAATCCCAACATTCAGGAAGCTGAGATCAGAGGATCCGGGTTCGCGGCCAGCCTCAGCTACCTAGTGAGGCACTCTGCAACTTAGTGAGACTTGGTTTCAAAATAAAGAATAAAAAATACGGCTGGGGGTATAGCTCAGAGGTAGAATGCCCCTGAGTTCAATCTCCAGTACCACAAAATAAATAAATAAATTAAATAAATAAAATTGTAGTGTCTTTTTAAAACATAATTCTAGAAATTTTAGCCTACATTATCATGGGAAGTTTGTATTCCTATACTGGTGAGTCATACTGAGAGTGTGCCAGCTTCACTCAACATAGAGAGAGAAATAACTTCCTCGCTTGACTTGCTCAGGCATATTGCTACTATATTTATACCAACTTTACAGAAGCTCTATTTAAGATCTACCTTTAATTTTAACCCAAGAGCCTGTGTAGTTTATTGTAGAACTATGTAGTTTACCCAATTTTTTGCAGAATGACTCAGAAATTTCCATCATGATTCTATTCTGATAACTCCTGCCATTAATTCTTGTCAAGTTACAATCACCATTCCTTTAAGCACTATTTTCATCAAAATATTCAAGGCTTTTGAATAATTAGCTTAATGTGTAATTTTTTTTTTTTTTTGCTTTTTCTCAGTAATGTTTATTTAATGATTTGATTTATTGGCAGATTATAAGAGGAAACTTCTATCAAGTAGGTACTGTATGTTACAAATGAAAAGATACATGGACTTTTGTTATTGTGAAAACTATCATGTTTTGTCCCTCTTGATCTTTTACCAAGCTCAAGAAAAATCAATACAGGAGCCAAATATGCTTAATGTGTAATTTTTTAAAAAATATTTCTTCCAACTAACCTAACCACTGCTCTTTAATTTATCCAGAAGATGGATCTCAATCCCAAAATTGTTTGCTGTTTTATCAGTGCATTTCACTTCATCTTATATTGTTTCTTATATGTTCTTTCTTTGTGTGTGTGTGTGTGTGTGTGTGTGTGTGTGAGATAGAGAGAGAGAGAGAGAGACATAGAGACAGAGAGTGAGACAGAGAGAGAGAGACAGAGAGAGAGAGAGAGACAGAGAGAGAGAGAGAGACTAGGGATCAAATCCAAGGGCATTCTGTCTCTGAACTATCCTCCCCCCCCAAACCCGATGTATTTTGAAAGAGGGTGTCACTAATTTGCTATAGCTGATCGTGAACCTGTAATCCTCCTTTCTCAGCCTTCTAGATACTAGGATTACAGGTATGTGCCACCATACCCAGCTTGTTTACTATGTTTTAATTATGAATCTGGAATGACTATGTTTATTCTGTCATGAAAATATATCAGTTCACAACAATTCCTAGAATATTGAAAAATGTCTTCATTTATTTTTATAATAAAATGTGCCCTATTTCATCATTATGAATGTGATAAATTCTGACAGTTATAATGGTTAGTGGAAACAGTAAAAGAATGCAGAGGAATCAGCTATAAATTTAGGGAGCAAGAACATCACATAGTTTCATAAATGCATAGAATTTGGAATGTTGAAGTTGAGGAATATTTCTTCCAACTAACCTAACCACTGCTCTTTAATTTATCCAGAAGATGGATCTCAATCCCAAAATTGTTTGCTGTTTTATCAGTGCATTTCACTTCATCTTATATTGTTTCTTATATGTTCTTTCTTTGTGTGTGTGTGTGTGTGTGTGTGTGTGTGTGTGTGTGTGTGTGTGTGATAGAGAGAGAGAGAGAGAGACATAGAGACAGAGAGTGAGACAGAGAGAGAGAGACAGAGAGAGAGAGAGAGACAAAATATATATTTACCAATATATATTTTGGTAAATAGTATGGCATTTGATAACTGCCATTTGTCATTTGCATTTTCATATAAAAATAAAGATAATATTATAATAATATAAATATAATCATAGGTTTTTAAATAGCATTTTTGCATCAGGCATGATGGCACATGCCTGTAATCCCAGTATGTGGGAGGCTGAGACAAGACAATTTCAAGACTAGTCACAACACCTTAGTGAGACCTTCAGCAACCTAGAGAGGTCCTGTTTCAAAATAAAAAATAAAAAGGACTGGGGTTGCAGTTTTAAAGTAGGATTCCTCTAGTTTCAATCCCCAGCACCACATGCACATACACAAAAGCAATTTTCATTATAACGAAAGATCACCCTTTACTAAATTAAAAATGAAGTAATTAGAAAATCTAAATAAAAGGATATATTTGGATTTTTTCAGTTGTAAAAATGTAACTTTTATTTTTTCTCTTTTCAATGCTGACTTTTGAAAATAATCACTATAATCCTAATTATTTATAAAATATTATATTTTAATGCACTAAAACAAAATACATTTGGAAGAAAAGAGATATTTAAATGTAGAGGTTAAATATTGGTTGGAGGTCCTCTAAGTGATAGTGTATCTATATTGCCTTTAATATAGTATAAGAACAGAGTGTGGTGGTGCATACTAATAATCTCAGTACTTGTGAAGCTGAGACAGAAGGGTCACAGGTTTAAGGACAGCCTCAGCAACCTAGCATGACCTATTTCAAAATAAAAAAAAAAAAAACAGGAAATAGGCTGGGGATGTATCTCTAGGTATGTATAGACATCCTTGTTACTTTTAACATTCACTCTGCTATAATAACCTTTTACTTGGAACCATACAAGAAATATTAAAATTTGCAAAAGAGAGGAGATAATACAAGATGCCATATTTTAATTTGCTATTTCTTTCATTTTCATATGTTCAAGTTGCATAACTCTTAAATATACAACTTAGTGTATCTACAGAAATAGACTTAAATCTTCATAGACAATTAATAAAAATCTACATAAAAATCAGATTAACTGCTAGATTTCTACATTGGCTTCTAATATTATGATGATTTAGGCCATTTCATTTAATAAACATTGCCAAATTAAACTTAATTTAAAAGTCTCTCCTATGAAATAAAACTTACAATTAAAACAAAACAAATTTATTGTAATTACCCAATATTACTTCTAAATGATCAGCTTATAATTTGCATTCTGATTATTTTATTTCTATTCATTTCCTTATTTTGTCTGATATTTAAAACTTTATCTCTTTGAGCATACACTTAAAATTTAGTTTTATTATTTATAATATATAATAAAATATATTTAATGTTAGTAAACAAAAGCTAAAGTATTACCAGTAAATTATAAAATGTCGAGTTTGTTAAAACCACTAAAGATTTTTTCCAATGACAATTTTAGTTTTATTAACAATAAAACTATCACTAGCATTTTATTTCAAATACTTTTAGAATTACTTAATGATACTATTTTACAGATGGTTTTACATTGAGTTGCTGCTGAATTCAGCATAATGTTGAAATTTCTATATGATTCTAAGTTGATTACAGTTTTAATACTTTCTGAGCAAGATTTCCACTTTATTCTTTTTAAAGTGAAGTAGAGAGCAATCTCTATGGCAATGACTATATAATGATTGAAAATCTCAATATTTCACTTTAACTTGTTTCAAGATCAGAACTGGTGTCAATATTGTAGGATATTATGAAGCTAAATAAATAAGAGCTGGGGACATTTGATGAGTATTTAAAGAATTGATCTCAGAGCTGAGTGTGTTAATAATGTACACCTAAAATCCCAGTACTTGGGAAGCAGAGACAGGAGGATGCAGATTCATGATCAGTCTCAGCAACTTAGAGAGATCCTGTTTCAAAATAAAGTAAAAAGGAATGGGGATGTAGCTTGAAGGTAGAATTCCCAGTACCACATACACACACACCAATTGATCTCATTTTCATCATCTTAATACAATTATAACATGAAATTCAAGAAAGCAATAATCTTTTTCTTTCCAGTGCCAAGTTTGGATTACATAAATGCATTCCATTGTTCATTTCTACCATATAAGTAAAAATTTATTATTCAAAAATATATATTTGGAAGTTAATATCTATGTGTATATACATATACACATACATGTCTATATGTGAGCATATATGTGTGTATGTGTGTGTAAACATAAAATAGAAACTGCCACTCAACATCTTTTTTGTGTATATTTTTGAGCCACACCCCTAGTATTTTTTTTAAATTTTAATTTAATTCAATATTTTGGTAATAGGGATTGAACCCATGGGCATTCCACTTCTGAGCTATGCCTCCACCCATTTTATTATTATTATTTATTTTTTGAAAAGTGATCCCACTAAAGTGCTGAGGTTGGCATCAAATTTGTCTCAGCTTCTCAAGTACTGAGATTACAGGCATGAGCCACCTCATCTGGCTTATATTTTTATTTTGAAACAAGGTCTTACTAAGTTACTGTGCACTGGCCTCCAACCTGTGATTCTGTCTCAACCACCCAAGCACTGGGATTACAGGCATGGGCCTCCAGGACCTACAGCATTTTATAGTCAAGTTGATTTTTATAGTAGTACTCTTATTAAAATGAAGTAATGAGTCAAAATTTGTAGTTAGATAATCTATATGACATGTATCAAAACCAAATTTTAAAAACTTTTGATTTCCCATAGCTAAAATAAATAGAAAACAACTGTAATATGGAAGATCAGCAAGATGGCAATAGAGAAGCAGCACATATCAGGTGCTGTAAAACTCAAACAACAACAGCCATGAAGGCAGCTTCTTGACAAGAGAAAGTAAGCAGCAAGAAAATGAAAAAAGCAATGAAAATTTGAAATGCAGTGAAACAAAACTCAGAAGACAGAAAAGGGGACACAAAGTGCCCCACAAGCTACACCTGGGGAATAGCACCTGAGACTGGCTGTGTCACTTTGGCTATGGTGTTCACACTGTGCCAGGACTGCTAGCACTGTGGCCTCTAAAGATCCCCTCCTAGAAGCCAGTGACTTGATATGAAGTAAACAGATACAGATCTTCACATCATAAGTGGTTTGCATCTTGCTTCATTTTTGACAGAGATCTGACTGCCCAGACACCTGGCTGGAATCTGTGGTGGTGATGGCTCCACCTACCTCTCCCTAAAGAGAGCCAGAGCAGCACTCAACTGTAAGGTACCAGTGACTGCAGTAAAATCATGAGAAGGAAGAATAGCAAGGAAACACTGAGCTCCCACAACCCCACAATAAGAGAACCCACCAACACAAAATTGCAGAGATTGCCAGAAGAACAATTCAGACCTTTAAAATAGGATTATAGAAATGATATAGAATTTCCAAAAAGGAATTAAGAGAGAGCTTGAAAAATAAAAAAACAAATAAATAAAGAATATGCCCCCCTGAACAGAAATCAAAAAGAAGCCTTGAAGGAAGAGAAGGATGCAATAATTGAAATGAAGGCATCAATACAAACTATGAACAGTAGACTAAACCAAAATATAATCTCACTCTTAGAAGATGAGTACTCCAAAAATGAATGCACAGTATGTAATTTAGAAAAAATTCAACAGCATGAATTGGACATTGAAGAGATCTGGGCCAATTTTAAAAGAGCTAACCTAAGAATAATAGGCATAGAGAAGGGAATAGAAGCTGAAACCAAAGGAATCAATAATCTTTTCAGAGAAGTAATATCATAAACATTTTCAAACATAAAAAGGTGGTATATTGGCCCTTCACAAATTAGTGAGACCTTGTTTCAAAAATAAAGAATAAAAAAAAATAAGGCTAGGCATGTAGCTCAGAGGTAGAATGCTCCGGGTTCAATCCTCAGTACTGAAAAAAATAAAAGTGGTGGTTGACACACAGATACAAGAAACATATAGAACCCCCATTAGAGAAAAGGTTCACCATGCCACATAAAATAAAACTGACTAACATAAATGCCAAGAAGAGAATTTCAAAGGCAACAAAAGTAAAAAACCAAGTGACATTCAAAGGCAAACCAATAAGAGCCACTCCAGACTTCTAAAACCAAATCATGAGAGCCAGAAGGGCCTGGACAGATATATTCCAAACTCTGAAAGAAAACAACTTCCATTCAAGGATACTCTATCCAGCAAAAATATCTCTAAATTTAATGAGGAAATAAAAACTTTCCATGACAAGTAGAAGATGAAAGAATTTGTCTTCCAAATCAGGATTAGAGAAAATATTCAAAGAGATTAATTACAAAGGAGAACTAACAAGTAAATGTCAGGACCAGAAAAATAATTTACAGTAAGCAAACAAATAAGCAAAGAAGAGCAAACACTATTTAAAAGAGAAGTTAAAACTCAAAATGTTAGAAATTAAAAATTATCTCTCCATAATCACACTGAATATTAATATAAATGACTTCAACCCCCCCAATAAAAGACATAAGGTGGCAAAACCCAAAATCCATGTATATGCTGCCTGCAATAAACACACCTTATAAGCAAAGATACTCACAAACTAAAGGTGAATGGCTGGAGCAATGTAATCCATGCTAATGGAACTTGAAGACAAGGAAGAGTAGCAACTATGATATCAGAAAAATTAGACTTCAAGCCTAAACTCATCAAAAGACACAAAGAAAGTCATTTTTAAGGGAAAAAGGAACAATTCAACAAAAGAAAATATCAGTCAACATTTATGCCCCAAACATAAAACGTGTGTGTGTGTGTGTGTGTGTGTTGTGTGTGTGTGTGTGTGTGTGTGTGTATGATGTGTATGTGTGTTTGTGTGGTACTAAGGATCAAACCCAGGGGCATTCTACCTCCAAGCTACACCCATAGCTCTATTTTTTATTCTTTCATTTTCAAACAGGGTCTCACTAACTTGTTAAGGGCCTCACTAAGTAGCTGAGGCTGGCTGTGAACCTGTGTTCCTTCTGTCTCAGCCTCCCAAGTACTGGGAATACAAACATGCACCACCACACCTGGCTGAAACATTTGTTTAAATAACATACTATGTAACATTTGTTTTGAAACATCTTTTAGTTTCAATAGCTTTAAGAAGTTAATTTTGGAAAACATAGTTTTTTTTATCTATAAGTTATTTAAAAAATTGTTTGAAATTATATTCTGTATTTTCTCCAGGTGTCCATGGTCAATTTAAAATATTGGGCTGTTAAAAATAGAATCAGAGACTCAGGCATTTTTCTGATGACTTCCAAGAAACTATATGCTAGTCATGTAATACTCTTCCACTGGAAACATAGACTTGCAATGCTAGGAAGTTCACTCATCTGTGTCCCTTTCTTTTCTTAACATTGATGTGTTTTGACTTTTCTTATAAATTTGGTTGTTTGTAACTCCAGTCTACATCTGCCTGCATATTTGTAATCTTGTCAGTGGTCACTTGATTCCAGATTGTTAACTAAAAAAATCATTTGGACAAGTGTAGGTCTTCAGAAATTAGCTTCAAGTCATTTTTGTGTTAATTTGTAAACTACTGTCTTGTTATTAAAAAAAAAAAACTTTATACATACCCATTTGTCTATTCTCTGTGCACAAGTCATTCCAATGTCTACTTTTATTTTTCTTTGCATTTGTATCAGTTTTTGAGTCTCTTGGAACAATGAAATGTTTGTTTAAAACTAGCATTTGTTAAAACTAATTGGAACCAATTAAAATAATTTACTGTTAACTGTTTCTTTGAATAAGGTTTTAGAAAATAATGTCCTATTCCAATGTAGTTGTACCATGAGGACATACGGCTGCTTCAGATATTTTTTTTTTGCCTTTTTGCTCATTATTATAAGGCCAGAATTACAGAAAGATAATGAAAAAGGTATATCTTTTTAGATTCTTTTCAGAAAAAAAAGACAGGAGTGTGGTCTGATGCAAAAAGTAGTGTTCTGAACAGGGGAACCAAGTTCTAGTTCTTGACTTCACCAAGATTAGCTCATACTCCACCAGGATTAGCTATGGTATTTGGGGACAATAAATACACATATCTGAGCATAAGATTCCAGATCTGTAAAATGGGGTCCTGGAGAAATCGTTTTTTATGCACTATTCAATGTTGATGAAAATTAGAATACTTGCATTTGCAAAAGAATAAAGTAAAATAATTATCTAAGCCTCTAATGCAATACTTCATACATAGTCTAGTTTAGAATTTTAATATAAATTATTTGAAGGATTGACCCAAGTGAAGAATCTATTCAATTTTCCTAAATATTCTGTAATGTTAAAAGCTTAAGTCTGTCTCTAAATTGTAGGTTCCCTCTTTGAATTCTTAAGCAGAAACAAACTGTTACAGTGAAAATTCTTATGTTAAGTATACTAGTATATGTGCTGATTTCACATACACATTTGGAATAGTTTTTTGTTTTGGGGTTTTTTTTTTTTGCGGTACTAGGAATTGAACTCAGGGGCGTTCTACCTCCGAGCTATACCCCAGCCCTATTTTTTATTCTTTATTTTGAAACAGGGTCTCACTAAGTTGCGGAGTGCCTCACTAGGTAGCTGAGGCTGGCCTTGAACCCGGATCCTCCAGTCTCAGCCTCCCGAATGCTGGGATTACAAGCGTGCGCCACCACGCCCGGCTGGAATAGTTATTTTTTAAACCAGAAATAGCATAATTACCATTTGACTCAAATCCACTTCATGATAAGAAATTGTGACTCCATTTGATAATTGGCTCAATTAAATACTTACCTTTCTGAGAATAGGTTTGCATTGTAATGATTTGAAAAGGTTTAAACATTCATAAATTAAAAATTTCCTCTTAATGATATCAATATATTTTACTAATAAATTCAACTTAATCATTTTTTCTTTCTGGAAGGATGATAACATATTTGTATTTAATAACCAAGAAAATGGTATATTGCTTTGTATATTAAGCCTCAAAGGATAATGTTTTCCATTAATGTTATACTTCAAAATGGCATAAAAATAATATAATTATTTAAATATAGTTTGCAAATCTATCATATATATGTTTGTATGTGAAGAAATTACATATACACATGCTCCCATAATATCTAGATTAATACTTTTAAAATTTAAAGTCTTGAAATAGTACATATAACATATGCATAAATAAAGTTTTTAAGAAAACTGACCTAAGGGCTGAGAATAGTATTACCTATCAATATCCACTTCAAATGTTTCATAATTACTTTCTTAACTTACTGGTGAGGGATATTTGTGAGCCTTTATTTTGAAATATATTCCACTTTTAATTCAAATTTGAGTGAATCAATATTGTTGGAAAATAAGTATAGTATATTGAAAACATTATTTTTTCCTTAAAATTATATTAATGAAACCTGGAATGATTAATACACTTGAATATATGCTAATTTCAATGAAATTTTTATGTCAGTTCATAATGATTTACCAAACAAATATTATTCTAACATTACAGCAAAAAATAAAGCATAACATAAAATATAAATAAAAAGAAACCTGTACTTAAGGAGACATAGAGAACACTGTTAAGACGAGGTCAAAGAAGGACCTCCTCATGCCACATAATAATCAGAATGACCAATATAGAGGAGAAGGAAATAATCTTAAAAGCAGTGAGAACAAAACAATGGGGGATATTCAGTGGGAAAGCAATCAAAATCACACCAGACTTCACAATCCAAGTCATGATTGCCAGGAGGGACTGGTATGAAGTACTCCAGACCCTGAAAAAAAAAAAACAACTTCCAACCAGGACTGATATATCCAACAAAGATATCATTCCAAATTGATGGAGAAATGAAAACTTTCCAAAATAAGCAGAATCTTTAAAAAAAATCATGACTACTAAGACAGCACTAGAGAAAATAAAGAAATAAATAATAAAGAAGAAAAAAGAAACAAATTCTGGAACCAGATAAGAAGTGAATTTCACCAAGTAGGCAACTAAACAAAGAAGAAATAACACTATGTCAAACAGAATATAGAACACAAAATGACAGGAAACAAAAATCATATTTCAATAATAACACTGAATGTCAAAGGTCTTAATTCCCCAATTAAAACATATAGACTAGCAATATGGACTAAAAAATATAATCTAACTATATGTTGCTTGGAAGAATTCACCTTACAAAGATATCCATATACTAAAGATGAATGGATGGAAAAAAGATATACCATGCAAATGGAGACCAAAAACAGACAGGGGTAACTACGCTCATCTTTGACAAAATAGACTTTAAGCTAAAAGGCATCAGAAGAGACAGAGCTGGGCAGTTCTTATTAATAAAAGGAGCAATCCAGCAAAAGATATAATGATAGCAAACATTTATACCCCAAATGTGGGTGGGCCACATTTGTAAAACAAGCTCTTTGGGACATTAGTACTCAAAGAGAACCAAATAAAATATTGGGAGATTTCAACGGACCACTCAAGCCACTAGGTTGATACTCCAAACAAAAGATGAATACTCTTCAGACCTAAAGAACATAAACCAAGTGGACCTAATATACATAGACAGAATATTTCAACCAGCAGCAGCTGCATACACATTATCCTCAGCTGCCCATGGAACAGTCTCCAAAATAGAGCACATTTGGGCCACAAAGAAAGCACCAGCAAAGTTAAAAGTTGTAATACAATTCCCTGCATCTTTTCAGATCACAATGGAATAAAAGTAGAAATCAACAACAGAAAGACCAAAATAAATTACATAAATACTAGCAGACTAAATTATATACTCTTGAATCAAGAATGTATCAGAAGAGAAATAAGGGGAGAAATAAAAAAAAATCTGCAATTAAGTCTCTTCTGATGCCTTTTAGCTTAAAGTCTATTTTGTCAAAGATGAGCGTAGTTACCCCTGTCTGATTTTGGTCTCCATTACAGTGAAGCTACTAGAGGAGGGTATAGGTTCAACACTCCAACATATAGGCACAGGTAGAAACTTCTTCAACAAGACCTCCAAATCTCAGGAAACTAAAACAAAAATTAATAAGTGGAATGGCATTAAACTAAGAAGTTTCTGTGCATCAAAGGAAACCATCAAGTGTCTGTAGAGAAAGCCTATAGAGTGGGAGAAGATGTTTATCAGCTATCCCTGACATGGAATTAATATCTAGAATATACAAAAAGAAACTTAAAAGACTTTACACTACAAAAAAAATGAGAAATGGGCAAATAAATTGAATAGATAGTTCACAAAAGAAGATACACAAATGGCCAATAGATACATGAAGTGTTCAACATCATTAGCAATTAGGGAGAAGCAAACCAAATCAAAATTATATTGAGATTCCATCTAACCACAACCACAATGGCAATCATCAAGAAGTCAAATAACTATAATTGTTGGAGAGTATGTGGGAAAACAGGAATTCTTTTATACTGTTGTTGAGATCGCAAACTAGTTCAGCTGCTATGGAGATCAGTGTGGGGATTCTTTAGAAAACTGAGAATGGATCCACCATATGATCCAGCTATTCCACTCCTGAGTATCTTTCCAAAGAGGTTGAAACCAAAGAACTATAATAATATATGCATACTCATGTTCATGGCAGCACAATTCACAATAGCCAAATTATGGAACCAACCTAGGGGTCCATCAACAGATGAATGGATTAAAAAAACTATGGGATATGCACACAGTGGAATTCTACTCATCAATAAAGAAAATGCAATAATGTCATTTACATGAAAATGGAAGGACCTGGAAACATTGTGTTAAGTGAGATTAGCCAGCCACAAAGGTGAAGGAATGTATGTTTTCTCTAATATGCTCAAAGTAGGAAGTAGCTGGAATACCAGAAGAACTCCAGAAACCTTCTCTGGAGCCAGAGAAGTGGTCTAATGGAAGGGGAAGGGGAAGACTGACGTTCATTATTGGAAATACTAAATAATACTGACATTGACTGTGTGTACATATGTGAAAATTCCAATGTCAGTTTCAGTCCTTTGTATGGGAAGGTGGGAGATGGGGAGGCAAGGGGACACAAAGTGCTGTGTGCTTGTATGTCATTATCAACATGATTTACATTATGATGTGACACCATAAAGCAGCAAAAAAAAAGCACATTAAAAAGGGGGAGCATGGTTTGACCTGCATTTTAAATTTATATTTGGATAGTTGAAGTGAGGTAGCAAATCTACTTTACTGTCATCTTCACCATCATTATCCTTTTTTTTTAATTTCTTTTTGTTTTTTATTTTTTTTTGGCATGGGTTTTTATACATTTTTTGGGTACAACAGGGTTAATTACACATTTTTGTTGGGTACAAGCTAGTACAGGTAAAGACATCCATGCACATATTTCTCATTAACCCTTCCCCAATTCCCACCCACCCTCCCCCTATCTCCTGGTCAGTTTAGTGATTGACTTTGATGTGATCTTGTAAGTACATCATGCTCATTAGGGTGTCCCCCCTCCTCCC
>PVLC010034903.1:0-16640 GCA_004027655.1 Graphiurus murinus | reverse complement strand
GAGCTACACCCCCAGCCCTATTTTCTATTTTTTATTTTGAAACCGAGTCTCACTAAGTTACAGAGTGCCTCACTAGGTAGCTGAGGCTGGCTGCGAACCCGGATCCTCCGGTCTCAGCCTCCCGAATGCTGGGATTACAAGTGTGCGCCACCACGCCCGGCTTGTTAAAGGTTTTTATTCTGATACTTAAAGCATACAATTTAAGACATACATCTAAACAGTTCTTAGAGGCTTCTGCGAGTGCGTGCATGCATGCTTGCTACGGCGCCGCTAATGTACTGGCCAGTTTCTGTAACTCTCTGGATCATTATGGACCAAGATAAATGGGTTAGAATATTAATTGTGGCTTCCCTTCCATTTGTAAAAGAAGTGTAGCCTTGCCAGGTAAATGTGTTAGAGATACACATTGGAGCCTAAGACAAGGATTGCATTTTGCACTGCATACTTTTTTTTCTTTTTTGGTGAAAACTGGGGATTGAACCCAGGGGTGTTTCACCTCTGAACTACACACCTCAGCCCTATTTTTATTTTATTTATTTATTTATTTTTTAATTTATTTTGTGGTACTGGGGATTGAACCCAGGGGCATTCTACCTCCGGGCTATGCCCCCAGTCCTATTTTTTATTCTTTACTTTGAAGCAAGGTTTCACTAAGTTGCGGAGGGCCTCACTAAGTAGCTGAGGCTGGCCGTGAACCCAGATCCTCCTGTCTCAGCCTCCCAAGAACTGGGATTACAAGCATGCGCCACCACGCCTGGCTCTATTTTTATTTTTTATTTTGAAACAGGGTTTTGCTAAATTGCTGAGACTGGTCTCAAACCTGGCATCTTCCTGACTCTGCCTCCCAAGATGGTGATTACAGGCATGCACCACCATACCCAGCTACAGTGCATACTTTTTTAGAGTTACCACTACTGTATTTTGAATGTGTTGGGTAGAAGCAGTGTAATAGTGTCTTTTTGCAAGTGTGAAATTAGACAGCTTACTCGTGTAAGTATAGTGTTTTAGTGAACTTTGTCGTTGCTGTAACCCAATTACCTGGCAAGCACAGCTTGAAGGAAGGACTCCGTGAGATTCTGCAGGATAGCATGATTTCAGAGGTCTGTCTGTAATCAGCCTGCTTCAAGGCAGGAACCAAGGCAGCAAGACAGTAGGGCATAGTGGAGGAAGAAAAACTGTCCTCAGTTCACTGGGTCTGGGAAGCAGAGAAAGAGTAGCAGGGCAAGAAGCACAGTTCCCAATGCCATGTCCTCTTATGGCCTACCTCCTCCAGTCATGACTTGCCTCTGAACCTGGATGCAGTGCTTAACTGAGTTTAGGGGGAAATTTTAAATCCAAACTATTAAAAGCATCCCACTGCTGGCCCCTAAAAGCTCATGGCCGTCTCATAATGCAAAATGTGTTTAGTCCATCTTGTAGATGAACTAAGACCATCTACTATGGTCTTAATAGTCCCAGCATTGCTCAAAACTCCACACTCTCCTCTAAACCAGGGCTGTGGCAGCCTGAGAGTGCCTGGGCGGCTGAGTATGGTGCTCTCAAAGCAGCCTTTTTCACACAAGTTCCTGTGGTTGCACCCCTGGGACCTGCAGCAGGCAGGATCTTGCTAATTCCTGAACTGCTGCATTCTTTCTTTTGTCTCTGTGCAAAGTACTTAACTCCTTTTCAGCAAGGACACCTTTCTTGGTCTCGATTTCACACATGCTTTTCTTGCCAAACTACAAAATTTTATGATCTTCTGATTTTCATAGTAAAACAGACTAAAAATAGACAGTGATAACCATAGATAGAGGTTAGGAAAACTTTTCTTCCAAGGGTCAGGTAGCAAATAGGTTAGGCTCCGCAGGCCCTGTGCTTCCTGTTCCTACTTCTGTCCTTGAATGTAGAAGTCACTATAGACCATAGATTTCCAAACTTACTAGCTTACTGCCCCCTTCTCAGAAGAAAAAATTACTCCATTCCCCCATGGACACTTCTTCTATGCCCTTATTTTATTCACTGCCTCTCACTTGCACCTCAGGCTACTACCACCCTCCTGGATAGGTCCTGTGTTGCCGACCTTGGAAATCTGCGTGTACATGGTCTGCACACAAATGAGTATTGCAGTGCTCCAGTGAAGCTGCTTATGGATGTTGAAATTGGAAAGTCATATGATTTCTTGTATTAGGAAATTGTAGTTTTCTTTTTCTTTTTTCAACCAGTTAAAACTGGAAAACATATTTGGTTCACTGCTATATGGAAACAGGCAGCAGGCCCACCTTAAATAGTGGTTCCCAAAGAGTGTGTTCCTGAAACTTTCCTGCTAGCACCTGTGATTGTCTTGGGCTGCCAAGTCTTAATGCCATGGGTGTCTTTAGCATTTTCTTTCTCTCAAGAGAAATTTTTTCCTCTAAAATGAATGAAAAAGCTTCTCTTGGAGGAAATGTTCTAACCTGTCTTGAAATGCACATGACACTGGCCGGGGTGTAGCTCCATGGTAGAGCACTTGCCTAGTACATGTAGGTCCTGGATTCAATCCCCAGCACCACCAAGAAAGAAAAAGAAAAAAATGCAAGTCAATGGTGGGAAATGGATCCCTGAGAGCGGTGAATGGCTCTGTGAGAACTCCTCTGGTGCCATTTGGTTAGAGGCTTTGGTGTCTTGGCAATGTGGGGGACATTTCACACTAGCCGTCCCTGTGTTTTGGCATATGTCACGCAGCCAGTGGCCCTGACAGAATACCACGGCTTCTAGCTCCAGGGAAATGGGGAGGTGCTACCTGTTAGAGGCCTCTCAGTGGCACCTTGCTGTTTGCTTGGGTTGGAAGGAGAGCCTCCCATGGCTGCTGTGTCTCACCCAGATTTACTACTGTTTGTCCTGATTTAAGTAAACAAAGAAAGAGTTTCTCTTTTGCCATAAAAAATGTATGTACAAAATACAGGATCACATTTTAGGAATTTCTGTTTCTTTAATAGTTTAGGGAAATGCTTCCAAAATGTGAGGTCTACAGATGCCTGCATCCTGTCCCATCCTATCTTGTGGACTGTTAAAATGAAGATTCTTGGGTGTGGTGCTACATACCTATAATCCCAGCAACTCAGAAGGCTGAGGCAGGAGGATTTTGAGTTGGAGGCCAGCCTGGCAACTGAGTGAGACACTTTCTCGAAATTTAGAAGGAAAAAAAAAAAAAAAACCTGCTGTAGTATAGCTCAATGTTAGAGTGCTCCTGTGTTCAATCCCTAGTACCACAAAACTTTTTTTTTTAAATGCAGATTGCCTAGTATGCATCTCCACTTTCAGATCAGAAGGTCCCAGGAAAATGTGTTCCACAGTCTCTATAGCTGATTCTTTTGCACGTGGACATTGGAAAACACCACTCTGGAGGAGTTGGAGCTGACTAAGGGGGGTGGGAGGAGGTGGTGTTTCCAGGCAGCACACCTGCGTGGCTGTGCTGTCAGTGCAGCAGCCCTTTGTTCCCGTCCTTCAGCTATGCATTGGTTTTTGTTCTGAGAAGTGTTTTGAACAGTAGGCATGAAAGCCACCAGTTTCCTTCTAATTTAGCCATAAAAAAGGAACATTTTCATTGAAATATGTGTGCTGCTCCTATAGGTTTTGTTTTGTTTTAAACCAGGAAGATTTGCTCATGTTTGTGTTTTAGTTCCTTAAAGGTTTGAGGCCTCAAGTACATCAGGAAGAGAAGAGATTAGTTTCTATTTATTGTGTTTCTTTTTTTTTTGTGGCCCTGGGGATTGATCCCAGAGGCATTCTAACTCCAGGCTCCCCTCCCAACCTGCAATCCTGTCTCAGCCTCCCAAGCACTGGGATTACAAGCATGGGCCACCATGCCCGGCTTATTGTGTTTCTAGAGGAAGCATATTGTAATTTGGGTCTGCAGAGGATAACGGTAAGTGGACCTTTTTTTTTTTTTTTAAACTAGGGGGAATGCCTAGTCTGAAAACATTGTGGCTAAACCAAGACCCAGCAGTGCAGATCCAGCGCTTGGACACACTCCTAGCCTGTTTCAACCTTTCCTCCTCGAAAGAAGAGCTGCAGGCTATCGAAAGCCCGCAGAGAGCTCTGTGCTGCCTCTTGATCTATCTCTTTGTCCAGGTAATGTTGGGTTCTGTGCCTGTGGCTGCAGCTGCTCTTCTCCCCTGGCTCTGTCTTTTGTGGGATGCTGTGGATGTTGCCACGGGCTGATCTGGGGTTATCTTTTCCCAGTATCTGGTCCGTGGATCATTATTAGCCCTTTGAGATGCTCTAAAACAAGAAGGCTCTGTGGTGAAATGTGACCAAGAGCCCCATCTGCTCTGTTAAACTCAGTCATGATGCCTACAAGAATACAGAGGCTTCAGAAACTGTGCAGGTGCAGGAATCTGCCTTGCTTTGTCTGAATTCCTCAGATTGTCAGGCCCTGCTGTGCCTCTTGTCCTTGTGTGGTTGGGATGGCTCCTGCTCCCGAGCCTGGAGTGGTGAGAAGGAGCTGGCTTGGTCACTCTGGGCAGATCCTTTCCATGACCCTAGGCCACGTTCATTCCTTCGTGCAAACGTGTTTGCTGAGCACTTACCTTCCTTTCCTGATCTGCAAATTAAATCATAACAGAGCTGCCGCCAGGGTTATTGGGCAGCCACATTTTAGAAAACCTGAAAATGTCTAGTCACATCCTCGTTATTCTCATCAGTGTCCTCCTAGTCTATAGAACGTGGGTGCGCAGCCACAGACTGTGCTATAAGAAGTGCAGCACCAGATCCTTCATCTTAGTGTTACCCAACAAGTTGTTTTCTGCATTAATTTTATACTTTAAGAAAATCACAAAGGCTAATTAAAAGATTTTGCTTGTTGATAATTTCCTAGATTCATGATAATGTTGGGCACCTTAGTAGATCACCTCTTTCTCTACTTGTCACCTACCTACCCCTTCTCCCCACTTGGTACTGGAGTTGGAACCCAGGGGCATTCTACCTTCAAGCTATACCTCCAGTCCTATCTTTTATTCTTTATTTTGAAACGGTCTCATTAAGTTGTGGAGGGCCTCACTAGGTAGCTGAGGCTGGCTGCAAACCTGTAATTATCTTTTCTCCGCCTCCCAAGTACTGAGATTACAAGTGTGTGCCACCATACAGGGCTAAAACAGGGTCTTTCCTGGTAAGTTGCGGAGGCCCTCGCCAAATAGCTGAGGCTAACCATGAACCTGTGATCCTTCTGTCTCAGCCTCCCAAGTACTGGGATTACAAGTGTGCGCCACCATGCCCGGCCTCCTGCTTTTTATTTTGAAACAGGGTCTAAGTACCTGAGGCTGGCCTTGAACCAGCAACCCTCCCGTCTCAGTGTGTACCACCCACCCGGCTCCCCCTTGTTTTTTTTTTTTTTTTTTTTTTTTTCCGGTAGTGGGGATTGAACTCAGGGGCATTCTACCGCCGAGCTTATACCCCAGCCCTATTTTTTTATTCTTTATTTTGAAACCGAGTCTCACTAAGTTGCAGAGTGCCTCACTAGGCAGCTGAGGCTGGCCGTGAACCCGGATCCTCCGGTCTCAGCCTCCCGAATGCTGGGATTACAAGCATGCGCCACCATGCCCGGCTCCCCCTTGTTTTAAGATGAGTGTGCCTGGTGTCTCTTCTGTAGCCCTAAGTGACTCTCACCAACCACATAGACCCTGTCAGGCATACCCACTTATTTTTCACTTGCCTGGAATGAAATGTTGTTTAGTTATTGGTTGTCTTTGAGAAATTTACCCTAATGTGGAATTCTGTCTGTACACTGACTTTTCCATTCTAAGTGTCCTCTTGACACTGCCTGTTTTGTAGCTGGCTCTACATTTTTCATTTTGTAGAAATGTATGGTTAGATAGTTCTTCATTATTGGTTTCCAATTCACTAGTATAAACCAGTTTTGACATTACTGTGCTGAGTAGAGTACTTTATTTGTGCAAGACTTAGCAAAGTATAAATTAATATAGGATGGCAGGATTTTTGTAATACTTAGTATTAAACGCATTTCTTTTGATGGTACATGTTAACTACTCATTTTCTTTTTTCCATCCATTATTTATTAATCTGAAGGTATCTGTGGTTGAAGTTGAGCCATAGTGGGAATTGGGAAGAGGTAGATAGCCAGAAAATGGAGTTTTGTCACCATAAAATGAGTGTTTTGCTATCGGTGTTGTGTGCGCTTGTGTGCACACTCCTGGGTCATCTGTGTTGTTGAACTGCGGTCTCCAGCAGTGGAGATGGGTTATGGAGCCATCCATGGTCATCGGACATAGCTCTCCTGCTTCTGTTCATTGTGCAAGAAATTGTCAGTTACTAAAGTTCACTTCGGACAGCACCTAGAGGATAGCTTCACATCCCTGTGGTTATGTAAACCTAAAGTAAGACAAGCATCAGGAGGAAAATTTCCACCTCACCTTTTTCCTGTTGATAGGGACTTTTTTTTTTTTTCTTTTTTTTTTTGTGGTCCCGAGGATTGAACCCAGGGGCATTCTACCTCCAGGCCATGCCCCCCCCATCCCTATTTTTATTCTTTATTTTGAAACAGGGTCTCACTAAGTTTCGAAGGGCCTCACTAAGTAGCTGAGGCTAGCCATGAACCCGGATCCTCCAGTCTCGGCCTCCCAAGTACTGGGATTACAAGCGTGCACCACCACGCCCGGCTGATAGGGACTTCTTAAGTAGAATATCTTCAGTGCACATCAGCTCAAGTGGACATGGCAGTTTGGCTTCAAAGGAGATGTTGAGTCAGGACCTTTTACAGTTAGAAATGAGCAAAGGGGTGAGGCCAGTGGCGTCTGTTGGGGTGAGGAGGCACTGTTCTCTCATTTACAGGGTGATGATTCTGAGGATTAATAAACTAGGAAGATAACATTGTGGAAGTATTATTGTTTTATACAGTTTAGCTTGAGTTTGATACTTTGATATGAATGCAGGATGAAATTGCCTGCTGCTCCGTGTATTGAAAACTATAGAGAAACTGAACACTCCCATTTGGATCCACCTCCAGATTAATAATAATGTAGACCTAAGACTAATCTGGTAAAACCCTTGGGCAGGGTAAATTTACATTCTAGAAATGATGCACATTTTGTGTAATCTGTAGCAGAACAGATACTTACGATGTATGACACCTAATGATAGCCATTATAAAGTCTAAAAATAGGATGTTGCTAAGAATCTGGCAACCTCTGATGTGTTTCACACTTGTTAGCTACAGACATGGAGGTAAATGTGAAGCTGGTTACTGTGAGGAAATTACTCATTTAAAGGGATGCTTTTCTCAGAGGCTGCTGTCGTAAATCAGCCTTCAAAAGTCACTTGTGGCAAAAAGTAGAATTAACATGCTAGCAAACCTGAGTAAACGAAGAGGAGTTTATGGATTTAAAAAATACTTGGTGCTTGGTCTTCTAAGATTGGTATTTTTTTTCTCCCTTGGTCATGAGTCCTATACATTTGCAGATACCCCCAAATAATCAGAATTGCTGTCATTTGTATAAAGATGACATCTACTTTGAAACACGAATGGAATTGGGATAGTGATGGGTTTGTAAGAGTGCCCCCAGATCTCAGAGCCATCTGTGTGTCTACCTGAGGCACTCTGCAGAATATTTCCAGAGGATTTCAAGGTTAGGGTCAGTAAGAGTCACTAACAAATGGCATTTCTGATTTATGGTGGGTCATTTTATGTGGAGTAGATACACTAGCACTTTTATTATCCAGAAGCAGTCAGTTAAATTGTCACCCATAGTTTGCTGATGTTCTGTTCTTTCGCAAGCTTGTGCTTACCATGTGGGCTCCTCCCTATCTGGAAAGAGCTCTTGTGCTCTTGGGTGGTGCTGGGATCATAACAGTACTGCAGTACTTCTGGCTGAATGGTGGATGTGGTGGCCGAGCCCATGGTCACAGCCTCCTGAGTGTACGAGGCAGGAGAAGAGCAGAGGCACAGTCTATCTCTGCTCTTCAGGCCTCTTCATCTCCATAACTTATTTGGGACCCAGCTATTCCCACTCTGTCCCACTTTTTCTCTTGTTTCTCTATCTCCTTGTTTCTCTCGAACTTTTGTTAGACCTCTGAGTCCACGAGGAATGGGAGAGCTCCTACTGTGGGAAGGACTCTGGTTTCCTTTAAACTAGAACCCCAAAACACAAGTTCCATCAAGGGCTGTTGAAATGGATGTTCCCCCAAGCCCTGATCATCCCAGCCCAGCCTAGCTTTGGCTCCTCTGTCTGGAAATCTAAATTTTTTTGCTCTGTGTTGTTTTTGCCCAAAGTGATCACCCTAATTGCTCTAATAATCAGGTGGTTGATACCTCCTGATTATTCCCAGACCTTCTGGACCTTTCTACCTTGCTAGAGAGGAAACTTACCAGGAATCCAGGCTTCCCTGGCCAGTTTGGCCTGTGAATTGTGTATGGTTAAGCACACTGTAAAAAATTCTATAGCCAGGTGTCATGGATGGTGAGGGGAAAGGCTGCTTTTCCAGGCACATTTTGTCTGCTGCTCCAGGATCTGGTGCACTGTGCATGGGTGTGCATGTGGAACTGTGTATGCATTTGTGTATGTACCTGTGTGTTCCTGCATGTTCCCATGTGTGTGCCTGTGTATGCTCCTGTGTATGCACCTATGTTCTTGTATGTGTTCCTGCATGTGCACCTGTGTACTCCTGTGCATTCCTCTGTGTGCACCTTTGTGTTCTTATACATTTCTGTGCACTTATGTGTGTTCCTGTGTGTGCACCTATGTGCATCTGTGTGTGTACCTGTGTTTCTTTGTGTGTGCCCTATGTTCTGATTATGCTTCTCGGCACCTGTATGTGCATATGCATGTTCCTGCATGTGTACTCCTATGCCTGTGTGTGTGTATGTGTATATGTTTGTCCATAATTAGTAACTAAGATCATTTACAGAAATGTTGCCATTTTCATGAAACCTAATATTAGCTTTCTTTGTTTCTTGCAGGTGGACACTCTCTGCCTAGAAGACCTACATGCATTTCTTGCCCAGGCCTTGTGCCTCCAAGGAAAATCAGTTGTACAGCTTATGGACATACAGGTACAGACATTCCCGGAGACTGCCATACCATTGGCCAAAGGCCCAGCGTGCTTTGCATCCCTTTCCCACCGTACTTGGTATTTCATAAAAAGGGTCAGGAAGCATATGTAGTCAAAGTCTCTTCACAAGGCAGCAGTTGGTCTAAATCTCTTAAGCAACTCTGGGATGGGCAGTAGATCTGATGCTGACAACTGCTGCCTTAGCTCCAGTTCCCAGGAACTTGCATGGTTCTCAGTCCTGCCCCAGGGGAGGGCTAGCAGTTTGAAGACAAGAGCTGTTTTGACTCTTTGTCAGCCTTACTGGTGTCAGGGAAATAGCATCTTCTCTCTGGTGTTAGTGGTTTGGCCCATGCTCACCCATCCTACCTCTTCTGCATAGAGGAGGGTGGGGCCACAGACCCCTTCCTGTGTTCTCCCTGGGTGCCTGGTGCTTTGCATGTTGAGGTCCCAGCTTTGTATCCTCCGTGTACAAATGTGGAAACAGAAGCTCCTGAGGCAGCGGGGGCAACAGGGTGGTTCTGGGTCTGTCATTTGAACATTAGCAGCTTTAAAACTACATATGCAGTTACATTGCTATTAAAAGTCCAACGGATTGGATTGTATATGTGGAGGGGTGTGTGTGTGTGTGTGTGGTTGACCTTCTGTATCTAAGGGTTCCAGATCCACAGATTCAACCAATCGTGGATTGAAAATATTTTTTAATATTTGAGAGACTGAGACAGGAGGCTTACAAGTTTCAACATAAAAAAGTAAAAAGGGCTGGGGGTGTAGCCCAGAGGTAGAATACCTCTGGGTTCAATCCCCAGTACAAAGAAAAAATGCATCTACTAAACATGTAGACTTTTTTGGGGTTTTTTTTGGGGGGGGTGATAATGGAAATGGAACCCAGAGGCCTTCTACTTCTGGTCTACACCCCCAATCCTATTTTATTTATTTTTCTTATTTGGAAACAGGATCTCGCTAAGTTGCTGAGGCTGGTTTCAAACCTGCAATCCTCCTGTTTCAGCTTCCCAAGTACTGGGATTACAACTGTGCACTACCACACCTGGCTAGACTTTTTTCCTTGTCAGTGCTCTCTAAACAATGCAGTATAACAACCATTTTTATAACATTTGCATTGTCTTAGATATTACTTGTAGTCTAGAGATGATTTAAAGCACCCAGGGAAATGTGTATAGGATATGTTCACATACTGTCATTTCATATTAGGAACTTGGGCATACGTAGGTTTTTGGTGTCTGAGGGGAGTCCTGAGGCCAGTCGTTTACAGATGCCAAAGGACAACTGTGCAAACACTCATTGATACACATAGAAATCTCTCATACAGGAAAGCAAGGAATATAAAGCCCTTAATTTGCAATAATCACATAAATAAAGGAAAGAAAATAATACTGTCAGTTAAAACCCAAAATGTAACTTTCCTTCATACTATGCACAGGGATATCCTGTGAACACAGGGCTGCTGTTTCAATGGTGGTGAGGATGATGGAGATGTAGCCTGACTCTGGAGACAATTGCAGCCTCTTTTTGTAGTTCAGTCTTATCTCTGAATGCAAGTCACACATTTACTAGTCTTCCTTTTCACAAGTGTAATTGCTAATATGGGCTTCCTGCTTGTATTTCTGAAGGACATACCTGCTTATCGTACTTTTAAGGAGGGCACATGATTCTAATATATAATTGGTACTGCCTGCCCATGTGAAAGTATCCCAGCCCCCCCCCCCCACTCATAGATAAAATTAGGATTTGAGTTTGAACCTCTTTATAGTAAGGAAGTAAATTAAACACCAACTGAGTTCTACAGAATAACTAATAAGAAGTCCCCCTCTTTAAAAGCTTGGGATGGTCAGGGTAGGGAAGAAGGAGAATATTAGATCCAATCGTTTAAGACAAGTTTGGTAGGGTAGTGGAGTAACTATAACTTCTGATGCCTCCACTGGTTTGTGTCTTCTTATGCTGTGAGATATGCGTCCTGTGCACGTTTGTACTTACTGATCACTTCCCCAGTTTTGTCCATTGTGACTTTGGAGGAGCTAAGAATCCTTCCTGGTTTAGGATTCTGTCTGTGTTCAGTAGCTTCTAATTTGGGCATGCCACCTACTGTCTAGGAATGTAAAGGGGGGAGAGGTAGCACCCCCACTCGCCCTATGGTGTTTTGTGAGAATCTGATGTTCCCAGAGTAAATTTCTCTGTGAAACAGATACAGCATTATCTGTCACTGAGCTAGGGAGTGCACACGATGCAGGCTCCAGTGGGGCCAGCTCTGGCGCCTGTACCCAGCCAGTGTGTGCGGCAATCTGGGAGGTGCCAAAGAGACTCTGTAGGTCTCTGCACGTCTCTGCACAAGCGCCCCAAACCCCCTGCAGCTTTGTTTCTGCCTCCTTCCAGTGGAAGGCTACCCAAACGAGAAACTCCTGAATTCTTTTCACACTTGGGAACTCGGTGAGCTGGGGTCTTGGAGAAGATGCTAGCCACCTTTCCTAGCCACTCATTAGGAAGTCCTTGGTCATATTTTGGTTGGGAAATTAAAAGGAAAAGAAGATGAATTGATAGATGGAAAATTTGTTTCAAAATACAATTAGTGCTGCTGTAGAAAGCAACCTGTTGTGAACATGTGTTTTCATTCTGTGGGGATGTTTCAGAGCTTTCCTGGTGTGAGTTTGGAGCACAGGCAGTGCCTCAGCTGCTGGTAGATGCAGAGAGAAATCCAGCCAGCCTGGGGCATTCTGCAAAGCACTAAAGACCGTGGAGGAAGCAGGGAGCTGTGGGCACCTGCTTGCTGAAGTATTGTCCACGCTAGGGCAGCATTTGTTGAGCATCTGCCAGAGCCTCGGGTAGGGCCTGGGTTCACTTTCACTCCAGGATTCTGTGTGTTCTGGGCCCAGTTACTTGGTGCCAGCTCTGCTCTGACACTTTGCAACCAGCTGAGCTTGGTCTTCTCACAATCTGTATCAGAAAAGTATCCACTAAATGTGACTTCTTGAAACTATTTGCTTGTGGGGATCTCTGTTATGTGAGATAAAACAGCCATCTCTTAACTTGAAGATTCTCATGGTCTTTGAATCTGCATCGCACACATTTTTTTTTTTTTTTTTAGTTTTAAGAGTACTTTATTGCCGGACGTGGTGGCGCACGCTTGTAATCCCAGCGTTCGGGAGGCTGAGACCGGAGGATCTGGGTTCGAGGCCAGCCTCAGCTACCTAGTGAGGCACTCCGCAACTTAGTGAGACCCAGTTTCAAAATAAAGAATAAAAAATAGGGCTAGGGGTGTAGCTCGGAGGTAGAATGCCCCTGAGTTCAATCCCCAGTACCGCAAAAAAAAAAAAAAAAAGAGTACTTTATTTTTATTTTATTTATTTTTTTATATAAAATTGGTGCATTGTAAACGTACATCTTTGTTAGGTTCAAGCTGATAAAGGCATATGTGCACACATTTTAACCTTTCATATTCTGATTATGTGAGCTGTAAAGGTCCCAGGAATGATGTGGAATATCACTTAAAACGTGTCAACTTCACTGTTCTCCACAAATTTTCAGGCCTGTTCTTAGCTCTTGGGGCCTCTGATCAAGGTCTGAGATACCAGCCCTTCATGTAGTTGTTAAAGAATCATTGGCCAAACGTGGAGCAGAGCTGCATGAGGAGAGAGTGAGGCATGTGGCCTGGGCACAGAGCTTTTCCCCTGGCTGGAATGCTGCAAAGAAGACAGGCCTTTTCAAGCCCATCAGAGTTGCGACAGTGCAGCCATTTAGTTCTTTGGGTGGAATGACTTGTGACAGACTGAGCCTTGATGGGAAATAACTACATGCCTAACAATAAAACAGGGTCTGCTGAGTAGAAGGGTCTGTTTCCAGCAAAGCGACAGTAGCCCTGCTATGATGAGTGCTGCGACCTATTTCTTGATCTCTGGGGGAAAATCCTTGGCATCTAAATTAAGGAAAAATAAATAAGCAAAAATACAGTTCCGTGGGATGCAGCTATTCCCTGATAGTTCAAGAGTCCAGACTTGGAGATAGAGTAAAGTTTCTCTGCACTGGTTAGGATCGGCACCGAATCATAGCTGCTAAAAGTCAGGTTCTGCTACCTGAAGGCTGGCAGGAGGCAGATTTCCCTGCCCTAGCATCCTTGTGAGGTGAGGTGGGGGAGCTGCCCACACTCTCTCACTTGCTCATGAGGAAGAGTTGGGTTTGTGTGCATGAGAGAGGGGTGATTGAAGGGCATATGGGGGAAGGTGGCTACCTGGCTGGGGAGAGTGCAGGGGAACACCACCTGTCTGCCAGGTGGGGAAGATGGGTAAGGAGAGCCAGAGAAGAGCATGGTCCAGGTTCCCAGGGTGCCCTGGGCAGGGCTGAAAGAGGTCTGTGGCAACCTTGTCCAGGTGTAGCACTTGCAGGGAGCAAAGGAACGAGTTTCTTATCATTGCAAGCTGTTGAGAAGAACATGTGACCTTTGATGGACAAGTGGGTGAAGAGTACAAATAAGTACACCAGTGTTTTAGGCCATGTTCTCTTTAGTCCTGTTGGTTGTGGGACACGAAGCCCCATAGATCATTCATTCCCACCCGACCACAAAAAGTACGTAGCCACTTTTTTTTTTTTTTTTTTGCGGTACTCAGGATTGAACTCAGGGGCATTTACCTCCGACCTACACCTCCAGCCTGTCAGCACTTGCAGCCCTCAAAGGCTATGACTGTTACCAGGCTAATGTTTTTTAGTGTTTGAAAGGGTTTTTTGGAGGTGCGGGGGGTGATACTGGATATTAAACCTAGGGGCCTTCTACCACTGAGCTATACTCTCAGCCCAGCCCTTTTTATTTTTTATTTTGAGACAGGATCTTGCTAAGTTGCCCAAGCTGTTCTCTAACCTTGGCAATCCTCCTGCCTCAGTCTCTCAAGTATTGAGATTATAGGTGTGCACCACTGTGACCAGCTCAGAATTCATTCTTAAAGCTTAATAGTTAATAAGCCCACAGAGCCTTCATGAATGTCCATGTTTGTAGAATCACCCTTAGATAGCAATCCAAAAGCCTCCAGCAGAGATTACAAATTAATGTAAGAAAAATAAATGCACAGCTCTGCCCCCCGTGTTTAAAGGATTCCCTGCCACCTGGCACGCTCCAGAGCCCATGGTGCTCCTGTGGGCAGGCTGGTGGAGGGCAGCAGAAATGTCTGCCTGCTTACCAGCAGGATGCACAAATCTAGGGCCTCCTTCCCTTATCCTTCTCCCCAGAACCCTTCCCAGCCCACAGTAACGTTTCTCCTTGCTTCATTCCACCTTCTTGCACAAGAGTAGGTGGAGTACCTGTCCATGCCAAACACTGTAGACACTGGGTGTCAGTGAACAGCTGCTCACAGGGGAGACAAAGCAGGCAAGTGGCATGGTAGAGTGTAACATAAAGTCACTCTAAAGTGGGTAAATCATCATGTTCTTTTTTAGGGTTTTACTTATTTTTGTCTTATTTTGAAAACTATTTTTCACTATAAGTAATTTTTTTATAAATCTGTGTACATTCGATACATAATAAAGAGATAGTCCTCAGACTTCACCAGATTGCCAAAAAGATTCATAACCCAAAAGTGCTGCGTTGTGCTGGCGTAGTGACACACACCTATAATCCCAGTACTTGGGAGGCTGAGACAGGAAGATTTCAGGTTCCAGGTCAGCCTCAGTAATTTAGTGAGACCCTGTTTCAAAATAAAAAGTGCTGGGGGCATAACTCAGAGGTAGAATGTCCCTGAATTTAATCCTCAGTCCTCAGATTATTACTGTATATATGGTTCTTTCTGTGTTTCCTGGCATACAACTGTAAAAGGCTTTGGACTTTCCAGAGTGATTGTGTCTTCTGCATGCTGATGGCTGCTAGCTGGCAGCCCCTCAGTAGTAGTTCTGGATGGGATGGTTCACAAGAAGACCAGTGAAGCATTAGAGAGTTAGGACTTTTAGCCCCTCCCTTTAGCCTCCAGGGAGAGGAAGGAGGCTAAAGGTCAGTTGACGAGGAGCCGGTGATTTAAGTCACTTGTACCTATGTGATGAAGCTTCCATAAATCCTCAAAAGAACAAGGTTCAGAGAGCTTCCGAGTAGCCGAACACATGGAGATTCCTGGAGGGTGGTACCTGGAGAGAGCACAGAAACGCCTTTCTCCTTCTTCCCTACCTTGCTCCATGCTCTCTTCTTCTGAATCCTTTGTAATATACTCTGCAATAAACTGGTAAATGTGTTTCCCCGAGTCTTATAAACCACTTGAGCAAATTAATCAAACCAAAGGAGGCATTGTGGGGTCCCCAGTTTGTACTGGCGGGTCAGAAGACAGGGAGAACACCCGGGATTGCATCGGCCTTTGGAGTGGGAGCAGTGTTGGGGACCAGCCTCAACCTTGGGCTCTGATGCTCTCTTTCTCCCTGTGGACAGAGTCAGAGTAGACTCTGCAGGGCAGGGTCCTGGCTGGTGTACTGCTGCAGCATTGCTGCTTGAGTGTCCAGAAAGTACAGTAGGAGAAACCTTCCATCTTTACTATTGTATGTGTGGAAGACCAACTAAAATCTACACTCAGCACATTTTCAGTACCCAACAAATACTAAATTTACAGCCATCCTGCTCTGCATCAGAGGTCTACAATTAGCATCCTGCATAACTGCAGCTTGTGCCCTGCAACCTGTTTGTCCCCACTTCTTTCTGATCCTTGCCCCTGGTGACTACTCTTCTACTCTCCATGTACTTGACACATGTATGTGAGATCATGCAGTACTTGTCTTTTGTGTCTGGCTTGTTTCACTTAGGATGTCCTCCAGGTTCATCCAGGTTGTCACAAGTAACAAATTTCCTTCCTTTTTTTAAATGATCATGTCATATTTCATCGTGTAAGTATACTGTTTTCTTTAACCATTCTTCCATCTATTGACATTATAGTTGGAATATTCATAGCAGCTTTATTTGTAATAGCAAAAGTTAGGAACAACCCAATGTAATGTCTTTATATGGGTGTTTAAAGAGACTAATGCATCTTCACTGTGGAATACAACTCTGTAGTAAAAAGGAACTGCTGACACTTGAAACAGCTTGAATAGATTTCAAAGGAAGTATACTGAGTAAAACAATATCACAAGGTCACATACTGCATTTGCATGATTCTATTTATATCATATTCTCAAAGTGACCCAGTGCAGAGAGGGAGTCCTGGTTGCCAGAAGTTAAGGATGGGGTAGAGGGCAGAGGCAACAGAAGGGAGATTCTGTGGAGATGAAACCATGCTGTCATAAAGTAAGCCTCAGCAGGTTTCAAACCTTGAAACCATCAGTCCTTTTTCTGACCATATTACAGATAAGCTAGAAATCAATAATAAAAAATGTGAAGTCCTTATCTGAAAACTAACTCACAGGTAAAAGGAGAAATCACAGTGGTCACTGTAAAATATTTTGAAAGACAACAAAAATATTGTGTGCTAGAATTTGTGAGAGCTGGGCATGGTGGCACATGCTTGTAATCCCAGCATTTGGGAGGCTGGGATTTGGGTTCGCGACCAGCCTCAGCTACCTACTGAGACACTCCGCAACTTAGTGAGACCCTGTTTCAAAATAAAGAATTAAAAAAAAATAGGGCTGGGGGTATAGCTCAGAGGTAGAAT
>PVLC010034902.1:0-16516 GCA_004027655.1 Graphiurus murinus | reverse complement strand
GTGCCCAGGCAGAGGGGAGGTGTGAGGAGTGGGCACCGGGAGGAGGGAGAGGCCAGGAGAGTCCACGCGCTGTGCGCCATGGGGCTCCGTGCAGGATGGACTTAGACCTTACAGGGGCTGGTTAGGCCTTAGGCGCTCCTGGGAGAAGCCGGTGGGGTGAAGGGCCATTGCGAGCTCAGGAAAAGGTTGCAGAGGGAAGGGATGAAGAAGCCGATGGGAGGCCGTCACTTCTGTGTGCAGCGGCAAACCTGCGCCAGCCGGGGAGCCCCAAAGAAGAGAGGTGCAAAGCGAGGGACGGCGAGGACGAAGGGGACCCGGGGAGTCACACCAAAGGAGGAGAAACGGGAACCGTATCTGTCTTTCACACATCTGGAGTGAGCTGCAGAAGATGCTGATGTGCAAGTCTTGGAGCTGCATCTGGAGGGAATTATAGGGGGTGCGGGAGGGGGTGCTCACGACAGTGAGGCCATCAGCAGACTGGGGGCATGGACAGGTACAGCTGCAGGGATACCTGGGTCCCGCACCCGTCTTCCAGTTGCAGTCTCTGCTGCGACTGCTTTTGATTTTTTCCAAAACATGCACAAGTTTCTCTTGTGACCAACCTGGACCTGGACCTGTACAGGGAAGGGGATTCTGGGAAATGTGACTTCAGCTTACCTCAGTTGACATAGGACAAGCTACCACGGAATGCAGAACAGAGACCTGGACGTAGCATGGTTAAGAGTAGGGTTTCTTTGCTTTTTCTGTTTGTTTTGCACTCCATCTTTTTTTTTTTTTTTTTTTTTTTGCAGTACTGGGGATGGAACTCAGGGGCATTCTACCTCCGAGCTACACCCCTAGCCCTATTTTTTAGTCTTTATTTTGAAACCGAGTCTCACTAAGTTGCGGAGTGCCTCACTAGGTAGCTGAGGCTGGCCGAGAACCCGGATCCTCAGGTCTCAGCCTCCTGAATGCTGGGATTACAAGAGTGCGCCACCACGCCCGGCTCTGCATTCCATCTTTTACTTGATAAGTGCATTGGCCTTCTGTTTTTTATGTTGAGGTCTGCACACTTAAACCCTTTAATGACTGCATCATCAAAAGGGCTTCCACTGAGCTGGGAGTGGTAGTGCACACCAGTAATCCCAGTACTTGGGACGCTGCGATAGGAGGATTGCAGGTATGAGGACAGCTTCAGCAACATAGTGAGATTCTCAGCAACCTAGTGAGAATCTTTTTCAAAAACAAAAAAATAGAAAGGGCTGGGGTGTGGCTTGGAGGTAAAATGATCCTGGTTCAATTCCCAGTAAAACACACACACACACACACACACACACACACACACACACTACATATGTGATTTAACTGGGGGCTGGGATTGTAGCTCAGTGGTAGAGCACTGGTCTAGCATGCACGAGGCCTTGTGTTCGATCCCCAATGCGCGCACGTACACACACACACACACACACACACACACACACGGAAAAAGAAAAAAAGAAAAAGAAGTGCTTTAATTGATCTTTTAAAAAAATTGCAATGGGATGATGGGATGTCGTTGAAAGCGCGCGCATGTGTGTGTGTGGTGCTGGAGATGTAACCCAGGGACATTCTACCTCTGAGCTACACCCCCAGCTCTATTTTATTCTTTTATTTTGAAACAGTGTCTCACTAAGTTGCAAAGGGCCTAAGTTGTTGAGATGGCCATAAACCTGTGATCTTCCTGTCTCAGCCAAGCATGCATTGCCACACCTGGCTCATTAATGGCTTTTTTTTTTTTTTTTTTTTTTGCAGTACTGGGGATTGAACCCAGGGGCATTCTACCTTCAAACTATAACCCCAGCACTATTTTTTATTCTTTATTTTGAAACAGGATCTCGCTAAGTTGCAGAGAGTCTCACATGCACCACAATACCCAGCTCATAATGGCTTTTAAACTAGAAAAAGATGCTATCTGAGTTACAATAAAAAATATTAGTGCAGCTACTGTTTAGAGAATGGAATGGATTAGCAAGGGCAAGATTAAACATGTAAACCAGTTAAGGGGTTATTATGGAAGTTGAGGAAAAACTGTGGTCCCTTGGAATTTGGAGGTGTATCAGTCAGGGATTGCCACAATATTGCTGTTTAACAAAGAGCCCTGAAACAGTGTTTAAAATGATGATCACTGTGGGGAACAGATGGGACAGCTCTGCTTCCTGCTGCAGGACCTCAGCTCTGTTCTATAGGTCTCTCTTCTTCCTAAAACCAGTGGGCTAGTTGGGGACTGTTCTTCTTACAGTGATGTCTGAGGCAAGCCACATGACCAAGCCCAAAGTCAAGACAGATAGAAGCACACCCTACCTCAGTGGGAGGAAATGCAAGGTCACATAGCAAAGGGTATGGATTCAGGGTGGGTCAAGAATTTAGAAAAAGGATGTAATCTACTATCAGAGAAAGCAGTGTGTGTTAGCTTTCTGTCACTATAATAAATCAACTTAAAAGAGGAAAGGGAGGCTGAGACAGGAGGATTGGGGCTCGAGGCCAGCCTCAGCTACTTAGTGAGACCCTCTGCAACTTCGTGAGACCCTTTTTCAAAATAAAGAATAAAAGATAGGGCTGAAGGTGTAGCTCAGAGGTAGAATGTCCCTAGGTTCAATCTTCAGTACTGGAAAAAAAAAAAAAAGAGGAAAGGAGCCCGGTGTGGTGGCGCACATCTGTGATCCCAGTACTTGGGAATCTGAGACAGGAGGATCACAGGTTCAAGGCAGTAACTTAGTGAGATCCTGTTTTCAAATAAAAAATAACAGAGAATGCCCCTGTGTTTAATTCCCAGTACTACCAAAAAAAGGAGGAAAGAGTAAAGGCTTATTTTTTAAATTTTGACTTGTGGTCTCAGAGATTTTCATCCACGGCCGGTTGGCTCACCACTTTTGGGCGTGTGGTGAGGCAGAACGTCCTGGTGGGGGCACAGGGAAGAACAAAGCTGTGAGCCTCCTGGCAGCCAGGAAGCCAGAGAGACAGGAAGAGGAGGAGCGGGGGCCCCAGAGCCCTCCCAGCAGCACCACCGCCTGGGGACCAGCCTCTACCCCGTGGGCTTTGGGGACGTCCCAGACCTCGCCGTGCGGTTAGGGACGGACTCAGGAGGTGGTTGCAAGGCGGAGCCCCCAGGGCTCGGCCCATAGACCAGACATGGGTGAGGGTGACGCGGCTGGAAGAGGCGCAGCTTTGGTGACAAGGGGTGGTGACGTCTTCAGGTGGAGAGTCATCCCGTGTCTGTTCCGGGCAAGCTGTTGGTTCTAGCACTGCGAACTTGGACACGAGGTCTG
Organism: Graphiurus murinus; assembly: GCA_004027655.1. Classification (NCBI taxonomy): domain Eukaryota; kingdom Metazoa; phylum Chordata; class Mammalia; order Rodentia; family Gliridae; genus Graphiurus; species Graphiurus murinus. Next base: position 13,232 of record PVLC010034902.1, on the reverse strand, counting down.
GGGAAAGTTTAGAAGAGCCAGTCGCCCATTTGTTCGTCAGTACCTGCCCGAGGGCTGAGCTGTATCTGCTTGCGGCAACAGTCTGTGAGATCCCAGATCTCTCTTCCTTTCCCCAACAGCACACCAACACGGAGCTGGAAAGACACCAGACCCCACGTGACTAAGTTCAAGGGGCACCAGGCTGCCACAGGAGAGGCCAGTTCTCACTCAAAGAAGACAGACCCCGGCCATGTCTGATGCACTGTGGGAATACTGTCATTTTTAAAGGTATACCCAGTGTATTGGGCTGTGTGTGTTTTGCTGGGGATTGATCCCAGTATTCTACTACTGAGCTACAACCCAGCCCTTCCTACTCTTAGTTTTTTCAAACAGGGTCTTGTTAAGTTGCCATGCAGTGACCTGCAATCCATGAGCTCCTCGCCTTGACCTCACAAGTACTGGGGTTACAGGTGTGCACACCGCACCAGGCTACTTATTTATTTCTTGCACTGGGTATTGAACTCAGAGACATTCTACATTTGGGCTACACCCCCAGCCTGATTTTATTTCTTTATTCAGAAATAAGGTCTTGCTAGGTTGATGAGAGTCTCACTACTTGCTGAGGCTGTCCTTGAACCTACAATCCTCCTGTCTAAGCCTCCCAAGTATAGGGATTATAGGCGCGCACCACCGTGCCCAGCTAGGCTAAGCTTTTTTTTTTTCCCCTTCGGTACTGGGGATTGAACCCAGGTGCATCCTACCTCTGAGCTATACCCCCAGTCCTATTTTTTCTTTACTTTTGAAAGAGAGTCTCACTAAGTTGTGGAGTGCCTCACTAGGTAGCTGAGGCTGACCACGAACCCAGATCCTCCGGTCTCAGCCTCCCAAATACTGGGATTACAAGAGTGCACCACCATGCCCGGCTTAGGCTATTTTTTAAAAGGACCTCCTGAGGGCCTGGTGGCATCACTGCTGCTCTGGAGGGGGACAGTCGCCTGTCACTTCCCTCTAGGTTTTGTTGTTCAGTCTTCCAACCACCCAACAAGAAGGCCCGTGAACTTCCCGTGGGTTGATGACTTGTAATGAAGCACCATTTTCTTTGAGACCGGCAAAGGAGGAGGCATGTGAACAGTAAAACCGTGTCCAGGAGAGCTTTTATTTGTACGGAACAGTTTTAAAAATACAGAATAAAATAGCTTTATCTCTACTATTATTCACAACATCTGGTCCAAATATTACATATTTTTAAAATACTTAAACGTTTAATGAAGCCATGTTAGAAAAACAATATGAAAATTCTTTTTAAAAACTCCATAAAAGAATTACACATCTCAAAAAACAACCCCACCCCAAATACCCTTGGGTATGCAAAATAAAAATAACAAACAAAACCCCAGAAAGGTATATAGGCAAAGTCAGTCACAAAAACTCAAGGAAAATAGAGGCATCCCCACTGCTTTAAGAACAGTCAGAAGTTTATTCATGTGTCAAACAAAGGTTGTTCGGAAAGAACAGAACAGGGTATTCGTTTGAACTGTCAGTCAGATGGAGCACTTGTACGGGAGTCAGTCCTACGTGCCTGGTACACACAGCAGTCCTGAGGACGCTGATGTCAAGGCACAGCCAACACCCTGAAGGACGTGAAGTCTGCGGGGCTGCGGGGGGGAACGGGGACCCAGCACGCATGCGCACCGGGGATCCGTGGGGAGAGGCTGGGCGCAGGCAATGGTGGCCTTCCTGCACTGCTTGGTTCTGACCGTAAGAGGAGCGGAGGGTGGGATACGGCCTATTCTCTGTGTCCAAATCATGAGGGGATAGAGGACAGACAGCACGCAGCGTGTGAAACCCCAGCCTCTTGTTTCCTGGAGATGGAGATTCTATGAAAGCTCGGCGTGGGAGCCGCGCACTAACCCGGTGGGTTCTGGGCATGCCCAGCTGGCGGCCAGCGGCATGCGGCCACACCGGGCCTGACACCTGTGCAGCCGCTTCTGCTCCGGCCAGTGGGCTCCGGGATGAGGCTTCCGCCACCGCTCCTTACCCGCCTTCCGTCTGGCCCGGCTACCCTTGTGGCACTGATGTCACTGAAAGTAAGACTTGCCAACTTTAAATCTAAGTTGCTGGTATCAATATCTCAGCAGGGACATGGATGAAAGGAACAACTAGCTCATGGTCATAAAATATATGTATGGGTAAATGAAGTATACACACATACTAGGGATTCATCCATGGAGAAATTCTATCAGCACATGACATTGTCATGAAAATTATATCATTCCCTCCCTGGAAAACTGACGATTATCCTGGGCAGAAATGTTACTTTACTATATGGAAATACTGCAATATTCATGCGTAAATCAAGTTGTCATCATGAAAGTCAGTATTCTACAGTATAAAGCAAATCTTGCATGTGAATTTGTTACCATGAAAAATGGGAAACCATCAGGACGCACAGTGCTGTGTTCTAGCTGACCTGCAAAGCCACTTCACTTGCCTCGATCAATCCCAAGAAACTAAGAGTTAACACTGGAAACCCTCTTGAGGAAGAGTCTGAAAATAAATGTATCCATGAATCGCAGTTTAACCCCCTAACGAGAACAAAATCACAAGACTGGAGCCACGGCCCATGTTCTCTGAACTAGCGGCAGTCTCCCCACTGTGAATCTGGCAATGTCTGACAGCGTCTTGTTAAGGCCGTCTACCTTCCATGGCCAACTTAAGTGCCTTCTTCCAGGGACCAGGCCGGTGAAAGTGGTGGTCATTCATGACACTGTGTTGGCAAAATGAAGCGCAGCAGGGCTGACAGCGTGCCCGGAAAGGGCATCGGGCACAGAACATGTGTGGCCACTGTGCCTGAAAACCTTCCTTCAGATAAAACTACAGACTTTATCCTGCAGCACCTGCTGGCAGGACTACTTCCTAAAAGAGCTGGTGTGTGTGTGTGTGTTACATGCGTGAGCCTCGTGGTGATTAAGGACTCGACCTGCTCAAGGCTATGCCCAAAGTGCTAGACTTGATGGGGGCATCTGAGAAGGCGCTCTTGTCTCCCTCCTCTACCCCCTTACCCCTTCCTTGGACATAATATCAAAAGTTGGCCCCAGTGGAACAAGGAGGGTGGAGATCGTTTCCAAGGGGAGACGTGGGCACAGGACTTCGTCACCGAGTGGGTGCTTGCTGAGGACGACCCCCAGACTAACAGTTGTGGCCTTGTGATAAATCTGGCCCAAGGAGGGGTTGCAAAAGGAGGTTTCAAGCCCCCCGAGGCCCACACCCTAGGTGGAATTCACCGGGAGGGAGGATACCTGGGCCTGTTAAAAGGCGGGAGCTTGTGTCTGACTCATCCATGGTTCTGAGGCTTTTGTTTGGATATGTGCTACTTCTGCTCACCTTAGAAAGCGAAAATTCAGTGAATCTCTGGGACATTTAGCAGTTTTCCTCATTTTTCAGAGCAGAGAAATTGGAGATGCTGAGCAAAACATGAGTGATAAGAACTGAGAGCAACATAGTAGAGGAGAGCTGAGGGCTCATGGGCTTACCAAGGTTACAGGGATGGGAACCATCAACCAGTGTGCTTCTAAAGTAACTACGCAGTGGATACACATTAAAAAATACAAGAGTCTAAGTTCTTTACTTAATCTGCAGTGAGAGTTTGGCAAAACAGCACATGGCTCTGAGGTGGTGCTGAAGCCCAGGAGTCAAGGGGGCTGCACTGACAACCAAAGGCCTCGCAGTGTGGTGAATCAAGCCAGCGGGGGGCAGAGGGTGCAGGAAATGCACCTGTGGACACCAGGGGCCAAGAAGCACACCCTGCTACGGGAGACAGGCACTCCTGCGACGTCCAAAGCTCAGCCAGGCAACCACCACATGCGCAAGGTCCCACTTTATGTCTCAGGCTGTGCCTGGGGCTGAAAAACTTCAACCCAAATCCAACAGAAATCATTTTGTCAGGAAGAATTTAGTGTTATAAATTAGATCTCGTAACAGAGGGCGCCTGCTGGCTTTTCTCACCATCTTCTGCAACAACTTACACAAAGCACTAGTGGCTAAGGAATTTAACCTTCCCTTCTGCAAAATCAAAATCAGTGGACATGCACCATGACAATTCACAGAAAGCCTCCTTACGCCATGTCTGTCAGGAACGCCTTATGACAGAAGAATGGGAGGATAAACTGATCGGGAAGATGGACCATTCAATATGGCGGCTCTGCTTGCTGCCTGTCCCAGCTTCCCTTCTTCACAAACAAATTCACGTGTAACTTGACCCACAGTTTCTGGGCTCTGGTCCAGTAGTCAGTTTTGATAAATAGATTAGGCATTACAGTATTTACACTTTCAAGGTATCAAGCAATACAAAACACAACCACAACAATGGCTACTGGCCGTCAACAGCCATTACGACGAGCTTCCCTGATGGTGTCCACAGCTTTACAACGCTGGTTCTCTTCTGAATGGGGCACGGGGTGTGAGACAAGTAATAGGGATGCAAGCGAAGAGAGTCACATGGAAAACACTGAATTTTGAAAATCTGCTATAGTCAACAACATTAAATAGGAATAAAACCTTGTAATTATAGACGCGCGCAAGGGTAACATCCACACAAAAGGAGAGCCAGGCGCCCACAGACCTACTGGAGCCCGGTGACTGCACCCGTCACCCCAGCCAGTGGTGACAAATGCCAAACAGGGTGTCTCAGCCACTGAGAGGCCAGAGGCCAACAGGGAGAAAGAGCAGCGGAGAATACTATGGACTTCAGGGTCCTTTCCCTTCCCGCCCGCCCCCCTAAACCAGGTCCACCGAGAGCTGTGTCGGAGCACCGAGCACAGGCCTCGCTGGGGCCACATCTAGGTAGAGGGCAGCCAACGCCAGCTCCCCGTCAGGACAACAGCCTCCGAGGGGAGGAGCAGGGACAAGAGTCACACGTGACGAGGCAGCTGTGACAGGGCAAGGAGACTGGCCAAGGATGGCAGAGGTCTCTCTGAGCGCAGGCTGAGGTCAAGTGCAGACAAACCAGGTCCAGACCCTGGAGACGGCCCGCAGGAAAGCGCGCACTGGGAGGTGGAAGAGGACCGGGAGAAAGAACAGCTGCGGATTCCAGGCATCCCTGCCCACGGAGGACTGGGATTTCAAGTTCAGTGGCCAGGGCCAGCAATGGACACTGTCAGGGGGCAAAGGTCAGGGCTTAAATAAGGAGACAGGCGAGACACCGTATGAGACACAATCACCACCCACAACAGAAAAGAGGTGTACAACCGGTCTTAGCTCCGGGATGCGGGATGTAAATGTAGATATATAAACATGTACTTCTCATTACTCAGCAAGGAACGGCGGATGCATGCCTCACTGCGGCCCGGGCCACAGCCACAGCTAAGGCTATACCGTGGCCTGGGAGTCTTCGTCTGAACTCCGGCTGTTCTTGCTCTTCCTGAAGCCTTTCCACGTGTAACCTGCAAAGGTTGGGCTGATGGGCAGGTAGCTGAAGCATCTGTACTTTTTAATAATGTTCATGCCGAATGGCAAATTGTAGGATTCCATGCCATCCAGTGACTTGTTCCCCTTGCCTACGCCCTTCTTCCATTTCCGGATTCCTCTTTCCTCTGGGGTACCTGTCTCACACACACACAAACAACACAACACAGGAATGCTTAGTTTAACAGGTCTGTCAGGGTGAAACAAAGTCTATGGACAACAATGAAGACCTGGGCGGTGAAGGAGCTCGGTCCTCCAGGCGCCCAGACCAGAAGCCCCTGAGCAGGGCCCCTGCCGCTCGTGTTATGCATGCCAGGGCTTCCTAAGGCCACGTTCTCAATGTTCTCTGCTGAAGTCTGGCCCAGCCATGATACTGCTTTCCTGGGTCACCATATCAGTCTCCTCATTGGTTGGCCAGGCTTCCATCTCACCAGCCCCTCTCAGAAATCTGTTCCCAAACTGTGAATAAAGATACCTCTCTAAAATAAAAATAAAATAGGGCTGGGAGTGTAGCTCAGAGGTAAAATGTCTCTGGGTTCAGCCTCCAGTACCAAAGAAAGAACTGGTCTAGTTTTTATTATACTATAATCACTGGACTCACCTAAGCTCTGTTCTGCTTTGCTCTATTTTAGTGTGTGTGGGGTGTTTGCATTGGTCTTGTTTTGGGCTGGAAGATTTTTGGTACCGAGGATTGAACCCTGGGGCATTCTTCCTTCAAGCTACACTGCTCACCCTTTTTTATTTTGAAATAGGGCCTTGCTAAGTTGCTGAAGTTGGTCTTGAATCTGGCACTGTAAGTATGCATCACCACACCTGGCTTGGGCTTGAAGATTTTATTGAGATTCCCCACCCTGCCCCTTAAAACAACCCACCTCCAAAATGCCTTGAGACTGCTGAGGAACCCAGAGGAAGACACACTGGGCAGAAGGAATTACATCACCTCCTTGAAGGCAGCACCTTCTAGTGGTACATACATGGCAGCCATCTCTAGGATCCTGGGAGGCTCGAGCTGGGTCACATCCCAGCCACAGAGCTTGGCATGGCAAAGACTCCTCGCCGAGGGTTACGTGTCCTTATGTCTCCTCACTGACCCTGGCCTTGCTGACCTCCGCCTCTGCCCACCATCTTCTGGTCTTAGTTGGCTGGAAGCTCACCTTAGGGATGACTCATTTAAGGGATGGGGCCCCAGGTGGAGGCGATGCAGGTTACCAGTGGCTCAGGAGTGTGGGGATGAACCCAGGAAAGCCAGGTGGAGGGCACTGGGCCTGGGCTGAGAAGGGAGGCAACCACCTCACCACACAAGTCTCCAGCTGCCTCTCACTGGTTGCTCAGCAGAAGAAAAAAATTAACCAGATTATCAACAAAAATCTAGATTCACTGGAGTGTCACATGGACCACTTTAGAAAACAGTTTAAAGCAGCAATGGCTTTGAACCGACTTACTCTTTCTATATTATTATTATTTTTTTCCCCTTTAGAAGACAGGGTCAGGCTGGGTGTGGTGGTGCATCCTTATAATCCCAGCAGTTGGGAGGCTGACACAGGAGGATCGCACATTCAGAGTCAGCCTCAGCAACTTAGTGAGGCCCTCAAGCAACCTAGTGAGACCTTGTTTCCAGATAAGAAATAATACTGGGCTAGGGGGTGTAGCTTGGAGGTAGAATACCTTTGGGTTCAATCCCCAGCACCACACACACACACACAAAAAAAAAGACAGGGTCTAGCTACATTCCCCAGCTGGTCTCAAATGATCGCCCACCTCCGCCTCCAGAGTGGCTGGGACTACAGGCGCCTGCCACCACACCCAACTTCTGCTTCTGTTTGTTTGGCAACAACAATAAAAACTCCAAACAAAACAACCCCACTGCCGCATGTCCTAAGTGTGCTTGGTATAAACCACGTACCTGGGATGGTGTTATCCAAAATAAAAGCCACGCAGCCTCCCACGAACATCGCTGTTGTGAGAAGGACGTTCAACACTTGGTCGATCCCCGTGATGCCTGGGAGCAGAACAGGGCGCCTGAGGGCTGTGGAGCAGCAGGGAAGGGGCAGCAGGCCGGCTCGACTCTGCTAGTCAGTGCAGGGTGTGACGTGCACACTCTTCAGACGTACACGTGTAAAATGTTTAAACCACTATGAATACTTTTAAGGAGAGGGCCTTGCTACAAAAAGGCTCATCACCCAGATCAGCTACATGCGAGGTCCCACGGGCTTCCAGAGAAACTGTCACAGAGACTCAGGAGACAGGCAGGGAGAAGGACCCGCAACGCCACGCGAGGCTCCAGGCCCCCTCCCACTGCTAACGAGCTGGTTGTGAATGGAGCTGGACTCCAGTTCCCCCAGGAGATCCAGGGTCCACCCTCCCTACCTGTGACGAGAGGGTTCTGTCTGAGGTAACTTGGAAGGACCAGCCCGAAGAAGATGGAGAACCCAAGCACGAAGAGGTTGCGGGAGGAATTCAAGTCAATGAACTGCAGGTTGGAGAGGCCGACGGCTGTGATCATTCCTGGGGAGAAAACACAGGCGCACAGGTTCCCGGAGCCCACCTGCAGCACGGGGACTGCTCACAGCAGCTGGTGCAGATGCCCTGGGGTGGCCCGTGTCCCTCAGAAACAAGCTGGAGAGGGGCAGGTGCGGTGTTGGAACGCAACCACGCTGTCTCTGTCCAAACGACCAGAGCAAGTGGTACAACAAAGGACTCTGGTGCCCCTCTGCACAGACATTTCAATTAAATTGAGAAACCCACCCGAGTAGCTGAGGCCTGTCCTCGATTACTGAAACCAAATGGCACAGAGACCAAACTTAACGTTCCTTGGTAAAGATGACCAGTTCCCAATGACCCATTCACCAGGGAAGATATTGTTAGCTTCAATTTTACTACAGGGCATTTGGCAAAAACACCATGATCCCAACTAAGAACGCGTGTGAGGAACAGAGTCTAAGAAGGGAGCCCACTGCCGAGGGGTGGGGTTTTACCGAAAAGTGTGCAGAAGAGGGCTCCCAGCACAGGATCCGGGAGGGACGCGAAGAGGGCGCTGAACTTGCCGATCATGCCCAGGGCGAGCATGAGCGCCGCGCCGTACTGGATCACACGGCGGCTGCCGACCTGTGGGCGTCAGAGGGCAGATGCTAGGGCACCGGTCTCTGCTCCAGCAGCGGATTCCCAGCCTGGCCTCACAGGCCGAGCCCCATGTCCTCAGGAGCACTCAGATTACTCAAATGTTACCTCCACACAGTTACTGTCAAGACGCTCCAAGTAGAACTTCCGGCTGCCCGCCAAGGTCCTCACACCACCCCTTGCCCCGGCCCTTGGCTGATTCTCGACTGTGGGGAGGTGACCGGGGATGAGGGATCAGCCTGTGCTTCTCCCTGCCTTGGATGTCGCCTGTTCTCAAGTCCTGGGTCTCCCTCGCACGGTCACTGGCAGGGATGACCGTGTGGAGTCTCAGATGTAAACACCACACACATCCTGCCCCTGCTTCTCTTTGGGTTCCTGGTGCCGCCCTTTGCCATGTCAACCCAGCAGAAGCTGCAACTGCGGCGCCATCTGCCCTGCCTCTCCCGGAGTCAGACAGGCCTCGGCCCCCACGTTTCTGGAACCACCTCTCCTCATGGTCTTCCCCATGAGAGGGGACACCGTGTGGGGGCCAAGGACTGCAGAACCCAGGCGCGAGTTCCTATGCCACTCTGCCTCTGCCTGCGTGACAGGCAAGCCAGCCGTGCTGGGTCTCAGGATCCTTACTCTATCGCCACCACGATCCTGGTGGCTTTGCTTCAGGATTAAAAAACTCGATGTGCCGGAAGCCACCGGAATGGCGCCGGGCCGGCAGAGAGCTATCTGACGGCCTCCCACCTGGGCTTGCTGCCTCTGGCCCTTCCTCTGTCCACTGTCACCCAGTGACATGGAGTGACTGACTTGAGGAGGTCAGTCCCTTGCTTAAATTCTCTGGAGCTTGGGAAATAAGGCCATTTCCCAGGCTCTTCCCAACAAAGCCACACCAACTGGTGAGCCCCAGTTGTGCTGGGGGCTTACCTCCTGTTAAATCTGACCTCTGCTTTCTAGAAGATTCCATCTAGCCTGCTGTCACCTGGATAATAGGAAGTGCAGCTGGCATCTGGCTCAAGAATCTTGCACCACTGGCCCTATTCTTTGCTTGCTCCCCCTGGGCTATGCGCTGAGGATGTAAACCAGGTAAAGAAGGCTCCAGAATTATTTGGGGGAGGGCCACAGACACGAGCGTGGGTCCCAAGTCCACCTTCCCTCTCCAACGCAGACGTAAGTGGGCTCCACTACACGCCTTTTCTGTGGAATCAAGTCTTGTGATTCATGTTCCACAGATGATTCCAAGGCTGCCATGCTGACCTCGACAGGAAGCAGCCTTTATCTAGGGAAGTGGCTCAACGCTTGACTCCAAAGGGATTCAGGGCAACATCAATTAGCTCATTAAAAAGTGCTGGCAGGGCGCCCGTTTAGAATAAGCTTGCACCACTCAAATTTTAATAAAGGTAATTATTCCCCAAAGCACCTTGGTCTCCTGGTGGAACAATAGTTTGTTTGCTCCCTTTAGTGAACTCGGCTGTTATGTGATGTGTTTTATTTTTTTGTTCATGTTGGTCCTGGGGATTGAACCCAGGGCCATTCTACTTCTGAGGAACACCCACAGCTTAGTTTTATTTATTTTATTTGGAAACAAGGCCTCACTAGGTTGCTGAGGCTGGCCCCAACTTATGATCCTCCTGTCTCAGTCTCTCCTTGGATTCTAGGGTGCACCACCACGCCTGGCTATGTTTTAAAGGTGTACAGAAATGAGGTGGCTTATTACAGTCTCAGAACTCCGCCCCCATCTAAAATGTTACCACTATCCTATTTGGCACAATTTATATGGTTATGGCAGCAGAACTGGCGGAGTGGCATGGCTTACGCCTCACCTGTGCCCAGCAGTCCCCTCCTGGGCTCCACACCTGCTTCTCACTGTGGGCAACAACAGGACCCCAGGAGGGGCTGGCGGAGGTGCCCACCAGGCGCACTGGAGCCACAGGCAGCAGAGGGAGCCCTTGGCACACCTGACGCTGAACCCCGGCCGGCCAGCTGGCCGCTCAGCAGAAACCAAGACGCAAGTCAGGCGCCCTGGTCCCCGCTCAGCTCCCTCTCACCTGGATTCATAATCAAGACTAACCAAACTTCGTATTTGGTTTCTTTTATCTGGTTATAGGATCTTGCATGGAGCTAGGGGGAAGATTTCTTTGGAAATCTGCCCCTGCCCAATTTTCAGAGGTCAAACTGGTTTAGACGGCTTCTGGGTTCACCCCCAAGTTCTCAGGTGAGGGGACCCGTGACTCAGGCCATCAGGACAGGAAGAGCTAAGTGTCTAGTTGCACAACACTCGGGCCGGGAGGCCCTGCTCATTCCTCAGCGGCCTGGCAGGCAGCTCTCCTTGGCCCAAGGCAATGGGATATAGTTGATTTGCCAGTATTAAGTTGAGAGGCCTGGGGAGCGGGCTCCTGGGAGCTGGGCTTTGGGGTAGGGCCGCCCGGGTTTACTGCGCCTGTGTCTAGGTGAGGTGAGGTGGGAAGGAAGGGGCAAGAAGGGACTCAGACCCTGACGACTTACAGATGTCGTTTGAAAGAGGATTCTGCCACTTAAGTTTAAAAATGGCGTTACTTCTTTAATATAAGATGGACTTTTTTCTGCAGCCAGTGGCATCATCTGTCACCTAGAGCAACTGGCCTCCCATTTCGACCCCACGGTCTCCTTGCAACACAGCAGTTGGAATCACATCCAGTTGCTCCTGCAGCAGCCCCCTTTTTAAAACTTTATTTACTTTTTGTTTGTGCTTGTGTTGCAGCAACTTCTATTCAGTCTGGGCCCACCGATAGGGTTTGCGTCATCTGGTCTTCAGTTACCTGTCAGGGCTACCGGTTCCTCCCCTCCCTACCCTCTGCCCCACTGACCTCTCTGCTGACCCTCTCACTTCAGCAGAGTGCTCTGCGCTGGCCCGCCTTCCCGCCTTCCCAGGCTTATCTGCAGGCTCCCTCCCTCTACCCTTTAGGGCCTTGTTCAAGGCGACCTCCGCAGGAGGCTGGCCTGACCACCCTATTTAACACTGCCCCTCCCCATTTATTAGCCGGGGATGCTGCCTGCTGGTCTCTCTTGTAGGATGCACACTCCCACTTTCTATTCACTGATGTCTCCCAAGTGCCTAGAACAGGCGCCTGACACAGTAATTAGAAAAATATTTGTACCTTTGTAATTCCCAAAACGCCAATGTTGGGACTGGATGAAGTCGATCCATTCCCAGTACCAAATATGCCATCCAGAACACAGGAGAGACCCTCCACGAAGATGCCCCTACATGGAAAGGAAGGAGCAAGAGAAACACTCATCCACTGGGAGGAACACTGGAACAGGCTCTAAGTGTTTGCAGTCCACTGAGTGGTCCACAGACCTGCAGCTGCAGCACCTCTGGGGGAGGGGTTAAAGGCAGACTCTCAGGCCCCGCCCTGGACCTGCAGCTGCAAAACCTGCTTCCCAGCAGGACCCCCAGAAGCCCCCTCTAAACCACACATTAAGCCGGGCGTGGTGGTGCACGCTTGTAATCCCAGCAATTGGGAGGCTGAGACCGGAGGATCCGGGTTCACGGCCAGCCTCAGCTACCTAGTGAGGCATTCTGCAAAATAAAGAATAAAAAATAGGGCTGGGGATATAGCTCGAAGGTAGAATGCCCCTGAGTTCAATCCCCAGTACCGCAAATAAATAAATAAATAAATAAATAAATAAATAAATAAATAAATAAATAAATCACACATTAGACACCGGTGTTTTGAAATCATTTCAACTGAAACAAAGGAATTTAGACAAACAACAGAGCCATTTGTTGGGAACAAAGACAAACACCAGCCGAGTGTTGGAGTAAACCATACTAACTCCATTTTTTACTATTAAAAATCCAGCTTTATCAGGAAGAAAATGCACTGAAATTACACTGAAAATTTTAAAAGAACCAATACATGAGTAGTTTCATCACATGCAGCAACTCCACTAGAGAGAGACATAAAAGCCAGGACTGAAAAGCCCTGGGCAGAATCCATGCACGCCACGCTCAGAAGCAGCCCCCGATGTCGTCACGTGTGATCTGTTTTGGAGGGGCAGCAGCTGGCTGGGGAACTGGGGTGACCTGTGTGGGCTATTTTCTTTTCTCTGCAGCCTCCTGAGCATCCATTTCCTACTGACTTCCAGAAGCTAAAGACCAAGTGTTTGGGGAGCACCAACCTTTAGATCCTGCAGTAGGATTATTCATTTATTCCTTCCCTCCCTGTCTGTTTCTATAAAGTGGAATTGTGAATGGATTACACAGCACACACCCTTAAAAACAGCTGCAACACATCTATCTGACAGAACTGGAGCAGCTATGGTCTGATGCTAAGGCTCCCGCTACAGATGCAAGAAAAAAGTATCGTCCTCCTGCCTTCTGTCTGTCTGACTGGTAGTCAGAATTGGATGGAGAACAGAATTTCTGCAACTTAAAAATAATCTACCTGGTAAACTGTGAAGAGTCTGTTTTACTCCAGAATCTAAAATTTGAGTTTACATGGACAAACAAAAAGAACATCTGGGAAAACAAGAGATCAGAAAGTCAAGTGGAGTCAGCCATGGTAGCATCCACTTGTAATCCTAGTACTCGGGAGGCTGAGACAGGAAGATCACAGGTTCACGGCCAGCCTCAGCTACTTAGGCCCTCTGCAATTTAGTGAGACCCAGATTCAAAATAAAGAATACAAAGGGCTGGTGGT
>PVLC010034901.1:0-16641 GCA_004027655.1 Graphiurus murinus | reverse complement strand
GGCTGGCCATGAACCCAGATCCGCCAGTCTCAGCTACCTACTGAGGCACTCCGCAACTTAGTGAGACTCGGTTTCAAAATAAAGAATAAAAAATAGGGCTGGGGGTGTAGCTCGAAGGTAGAATGCCCCTGAGTTCAATCCCCAGTTCCGCAAAAAAAAAAAAAAAGAAAAAAAAAGAAAAAAAAGAAAAAAGGGTCTCGCTAAGTCACCTCACTGGCCTTACACCTACGATCCTCCTGTTTCAGCCTTCCAAGTATCAGGATTACAGGCATGCACCACCATGCCCGGCTCTAGGAATGTTTGTTTTTGTATTTGGTGTGTGTGTGTGGTACTGGGGATTGAGCCCAGGGGCATTCTACCTCTTGCTACACCCCCAGCCCTATTTTTATTTTTATTTTGAAGCAGTCTCACTAGGTTAATGAGAGTCTCACTATTTGCTGAGGCTGTCCTAGAACCTGTGATCCTCCTGTCTCAGCTTCCCAAGTACTGGGATTACAAGCATGCACCACCACACTGGGCTGCTGGGAATGTTTTTAAGCCTGCTCTTGAATCTTTTGAATTTTTAAAATAACTTCAGCAAGGTATAATTGACATAAAATTAAGTGTGTGTGTGTGTGTGTGTGTGTGTGTGTGTGTGTGTGTGTGTGTGTATGTGTGTTTTACTGGGGATTGAACCTAGAGGTATCTACCTCTGAACTTTTCTTTTTTTTTTTTTTTTTTCCAGAACTGGGGATAGAACTCAGGGGCATTCTACCTCTGAGCTATACCCTCAGTCTTATTTTTTATTCTTTATTTTGAAACAGGGTCTCAATAAGTTAGTTTCATAGGGCTTCACTAAATAGCTGAGACTAGTCATAAACCTGTGATCCTCCTATCTCAGCCTCCCAAGTACTGGGATTACAAGTGTGCCCACCATGCCTGGCTTATTTTTTATTTTGAGATAGGATCTCAATAACTTGCTGACAGCCTCACTAAGTTGCTGAGGCTAGCCTGGAATCTGTGATCCTCCTGTCTCAGCCTTCCAAGTACTGGGGATGACAGTCATGTACTACCACACCCAGCTTAAACCAAATATTTAAAGTGTAAGACCACACATGGTAGCATCCCAGGACTTGGGAGGCTGTGACAGGAGAATCGCAGGTTCAAAGACAGCCTCAGCAACATAGTGATACACTCAGCAAACCTAGTGAGACCTTATTTCAAAAAATAAAAAAATAAGCTGGACATGGTGGCACATGCTTATAATCCCAGTACTTGGGAGGCTGAGACAGGAAACACACAGGTTCAAGGCCAGCCTCAGCAACTTAGAGAGGCCCTCCACAACTTAGTGAGAATATGTTTCAAAATAAAAAATAAAATAGGGCTTGGAATGAAGCTCAGAGATAGAATGTCCCTGAGTTCAATCCCCAGTACCAATAAATAAACAAACAAACAAACAAGGGCTGGGGGTGTATCTTGGAGGTACAATGCCCCTGGGTTCAATTCCCAGAAACACACACACACATACACACAAAGTATATGGTTTTTTGCATATACATCTATGTACCCACACAACCATCACCAGACAAAATAATTAACACATCCATAACCTTCAAAAGCTCCCTCCTATTCCTCCCTGGTTCACTCTCCTGTCCCCAAGAAGCCACTTAGCCACTTCCTGTCACTAAAGATTAATTTGCTTCCCAGTACTTGGGAGACTGAGTCAGGAGGATCACAAGTTCCAGGACAGCACATGGAAACTAAGAGATCCTATTATTTTTCTTTTGAGAAACTGTCTCAAAAGAAAAAAATTTTTTTTTGCTTTTTCTAGAACTTTCTCTGTTTTACCCAGCACAATTATTTTGAGATTCATGAAGGTCATTACAGGCATTGATAGTACATTGTTGTTGAGCAATATCCTGTTGTATAGATGCATACCACTTTGGCTACCTGTTCACCGGTTAAGGACATTTGGATTGTTTCCAGTTTGGGGCTATTAACAAATGTAGTTGCTATAAACACTCGTCTACGAGTCTTTGTGCTGAAATGTGCTCTTGTTTCTCTTGGGTAAATACCTGGCAGTGGAATAGCAAGTTTGTATAATAGGCATATATTTAAGGGCCCGCCAAACTGTTTTGCAAAGTGGCTGCAGCACTCCACACTCCTGCCAAGAGCACCCAAGACTCCCATTGGCTCCACTCCCAGCCTGTACTGGCTCTGTCGGTCCTTGTAACTTCAGCCATTTAGTGGATATGCCATGGTTTCTCCTGGTGGCTTAAATGGCTTTTCTCCAAAGACTAATGACGTTGGTAACCTTTTCATGTGCTCAACCGCCACCCGTGGATCATCTTTTGTAAAGTGTCTTTCCAAACATTTTGCCTATGTTTTCATTAACTTCTTTTCCTATTATTGCATTTTGAGAGTACTTTACCTATATTCTGAATACAAGTTCTTTATAGGTTTTTGCAAAGATTTCCTCCTAGTCTGTGGCTTATATCCCCTCTTCCCAAGTAGGGATTGAACCCAAGGACGTTCTAACTCTGAGTACACCCCCACTCCCCAGCCCCTCCTTTTATTTATTTTGTTTCTTTTTTTTTTGTATTGAACTCTGGGGCATTCTACCTCCAAGTTACACCCCCTGCCCTAGTCCTTCTTATTTTTTATTTTGAAATAGGGTCTTGCTAAATTGCTGAGGGTTTCACTAAATGCTAAAGCTACTCTCAAATCTGCAATCCTCCTTTCTCAGCCAAGTGCTGGGATTACAGGTGTGCACCACCATGCCTCTGTGACTTGTATTTTCATTCCCTTAAAAATAGCTTTTGCTATTTATTTATTTATTTATTTATTTATTTATTTATTTATTTATTTATTTTTGTGGTAGTGTGGATTGAACCCAGGGGCATTCTACCCCCAAGTTACACCCCCCAGTCCTATATTTTATTCTTTATTTTGAAACAGGACCTGACTAAATAGCTGAGGCTGGCCACAAACCTGTGATCCTCCTGTCCCAATCTCCCAAGTACTGGGATTATAAGCATGTGCCACCAAGCCCAGCCTTAATATATCTTTTGAAGAAGAGAAATCTTCTATCTTGATAAAGTACAATTTGTCAAGTTTTTATTTTTTCGATTGTGGTTTGGATATTGTACCTAAGAAATCTTTGCTTAAGCTGGATGTGGTGGTGCATGCTTTTAACCCCAATACTTCGGAGGCCGCAACAGGAGAATCAGGTTCACAGTCAGCCTCAGCAACCTCATGAGGGCCCTCTACAACTTAGTGAGACCTTGCTTCAAAATAAAACATAAAAATAGGGCTGGGGATGTAGCTCAGAAGTAGAATGCTCCTGAGTTCAATCCTCAGTAACACACACACACACACACACACACACACAGAAATCTTTGCTTAAACCAAATATTTTCTCCTATGTTTTCTTCTAGCAATTTAATAGTTTTAGGTTTTACATTCAGGCCTATAATCCATTTTGAGGTTTTTTCTTTCTTTTTTTTAATGATGCAAGGAACAGATAAAAATTCTTTTTTTTTTCTAACATATGGATACCCAATAGCTTCACCATCATTTGTTGAAAAGACTCTCCATTTTCTACTAAACTACCTTTGTAAAATATTAGTTGTTGAGCCAGGTGTGGTGGCACACGCTTGTAATCCCAGCATTTGGGAGGCTGAGACCGGAGGATTCGGGTTTGCGGCTAGCCTTAGCTACCTAGTGAGGCCCTCCACAACTTAGTGAGACCCTGTTTCAAAATAAAGCATAAAAAATAGGGCTGGGGGTGTAGCTCGGAGGTAGAATGCCCCTGAGTTCAATCCCCAGTACCGCCAAAAAAAAAAAAAAAAAAAAAAAAATATATATATATATATATATATATATATATATATATATATATATATTAGTTGTGTGAACCTATTTCCAGACTCTAGTCTCTTCTATCAATCTATTTTATGTTAATACCATACTGTCACCATTTTTGTAACTTTTGAAGTAAAAAAAATTTAGCAATGAATGATTGGAAACTAAAACTAAAAAGTACAATAGTGTTAAAAAGGTGAAATCCTGGCCAGGTGTGGTGGCGCATGCTTGTAATCCCAGAAATTGGGAGGCTGAGACCAGAGGATCCGGATTCTTGGCCAGCCTCAGCTACTTAGTGAGGCTCTCTGCAACTTAGTGAGACCCTGTTTCAAAATAAAGAATAAAAAATAGGAGCCAGGCATGATGGCACACACTTGTAATCCCAGCATTTGGGAGGCTGAGACCGGAGGATACAGGTTCTCGGCCAGCCTCAGCTACCTAGTGAGGCACTCCACAACTCTGTGAGACCTGGTTTCAAAATAAAGAATAAAAAATAAGGTTGGGGGTATAGCTGGGAGGTAGAATGTCCCTGAGTTCAATCCCCAGTACCGCAAAAAAAATTAAATAAATAAATAATAATAATAATAAATAAAAATTAAATAGGGCTGAGGGTGTAGCTCAGAGGTAGAATGTTCCTGGGTTCAATCCCCAGTTACTAAAAAAAAAAGTAAATAAAGCAATATAACATGCTCATGGATTGAAAAAATTTTGTTTTGTTTTGTTTTTGTGGTAGTGGGGATTGAACCCAGGGGTGTTCTACTTCCAAGTTACACCGCAGCCTTATTTTATTTTTATTTTGAAACAGGGTCTCACAAGGTTGCTAAGGCTGTCCTCCAACCTGTGATCCTCCTGTCTCTGCCTCCCAAGTACTGAGATTATAAAAGTATGTGCAACCACGCCTGGCCTAGAAAATTTAATATTGTGAAAATGTCTTATTCTTAAATATATCTATGATTCAATACAATCTTTTTTTTTTTTTTTAGGAACTGAGGATTGAACCCAGGGGCATTCTATCTCCGGGCTACACCCCCAGCCCTATTTTTCATTCTTTATTTTGAAACAGGGTCTCACTAAGTTGCAGAGGGTCTCACTAAGCAGCTGAGGCTGACCATAAACCTGGATCCTCCGATCTCAGTCTCCCTACTGGGATTACAAGCGTGCGTCACCACGCCCGGCTTGATTCAATACAATCTTGATCAAACCTCAGTAGGCTTTTTGAAGAAGTTAACTGGTTGACTCTGCAATCCGTGTGGAAATACAGAGGTCCTTGAAAAAGAACAAAATTGGAGGAATCACATGACCTGATTTTGATGCTAATTATAAAAGCAGTGATTTTTTATTTTTAATTCTAAAAGTCATCTATTTCTTCCAAGAGTGATGTTTTATTCCATATGGTTACTTGTTTGAGTGACCTTTTCTTATTTCTGAATACACTGTCTTCTTGGTTGGTTGGTTGGTTGGTTTGGGAATGAGATCTCAGTTGCCCAGGCTTGCCCCAAACCTCGGGACTTAAATGGTCCTCCCACTTCAGCCTCCCAAGCAGCTGGGACTATGGGTGTGTGCCACCACATTTGAGGGGTTTTTTATTTTTTTGTTATCTATGGAGTTTGTCCCTCAACTTTCAGGTTATAGGTTTTCCTTAGATGTCAGAGGGTCCTTGTTTCTAATCATATTTAAGAAAGAGAACACAGAAAGGCTTCAGCTAGACTCTAAACAGATCCTGTATATGTGTGTATATGTATAAGAAATGTAACAAGCTCGACACTGGCACATGTCCATCATTCCAACTACTGGGGAGGCTAAGACAGGATCATTTGAGCCCAGGAGTTCAAGGCCAGTCGCAACAACATAGTGAGACCCCATTTCAAAAACAAACCGCCAGGCAAGGTGGTGTGCACCTGTAATCCCAGTACCTGGGAGGTTGAGGCAGGAGGATTACAAGTTCAAGGCCAGCCTCAGCAACTTATTGAGGCCCTCCACAACTTAGTGAGACCCTGTTTAAAAATAAAAAGGGCTGGGGGTGTAGCTTGGAGGTAGAATGCTTCTGGGTTCAATCCCCAGAATCAAACAAAGAAGTTAACAAAACAATAAGTTATTATTTCCAATTTTTTTTGGGGGGGTGGCACTGGGAATTGAACCAAGGGGCATTGTACCTCTGAGCTACAGCCCAGCACCCCAACTCTTTTTATTTTTTGTTTTGAAACAGGGTCTCTCTAGGTTGCTGAGAGTCTTACTAAGTTGCTGAGGCTGGCCTTGAACCTACGATCTTCCTATCTCAGCTTCCCAAGTACTAGGATTACAGACACGCACCACTATGTCCACCTTATATTTTCAATTTACAGAGTAATTTCCCAACTATTTTCTTCCCTGACCCTCACAATAATCCTGAGAACCATTCAAGACTGGCGCTTTTATTCCCCCAGCCCCCGGTTTCAGAGAAGGCAGAGAGAAATGATGTTTCTGCAAAGTCAGTCAACACTTGGTGACAGATCCAGGATTTGATCCCGGTCTTCTGCCTCCCAGTGGAGTCAACTTCCAGAACTCAGGGAGCAAGTATAGGTTCTGGGGCTCCACTCAGCCCAGAAATAACTGTTTAATCAGTAACAAGCCTGCTTCCTTTTATAACCCTAGCTCTCAACTCCATTTTTAGGCATAATAGAGCTCATCTTGCATAACCCTTCATTTTATTGATAAGGCAACTGAGGCTGAGGGAGAGGGAGTGGCCTGTCCAAGGTCAAAAAGATAGTTAAGTCAGTCAAGCAGCAAAGCTGGAGCAAGAGCCAAGCTCTTCCAATGCCCGGCCCACGTTCAGGAACACACGTGTTTGGTCCCAGACCAGTGCAGGGGCAGATGGGAGGAAGAAGGAAGAGGTCTCAAGGTGCCTTGTCCACCCTAACTTAGCTGCACACAGAATCACTCTAGGCAGCTACAGAGCCAACAGAAGAGAAAGTCCACCTGGGCTAGGGTTTGCCTCTCTGATTCTTTTTCTGAAAAGTAAACACACCCGCAGGTGCACACATAAAACACAATGCTATAAAGCCAGGTGTTTGCCAGTCATAAACATAGATAGGGGCCACGCAAGGATGGCGGCCTCTTCTATCTGCTGAGTCCAGTTGGGTCCTGACCGAGGTCCCCAGAAACACCACATGGCTCTAGGCCACTGAGACAAAAGAGTAAGACGTGACTTCCAGGAAGATGGATGGGAATGAAGGGCGTAGAGAAAGCAAGAGGAGACCAGGGAGCAGGCTGAGAGATGACAGCAGATTACAGCCATTCCCACCCAACTTCCAGGAAGGAAAGGGAGGTCAGGTCCAGAAACCTAGGAAGGGAGAAGGGAGAAACCCTGGAGCATAGCTTTTTGTTGTTAATTTAAGCACACTAGGTCAAGTGATATATGCATTCCTAAAGGCCAGTACTTGTCAAAACAAAACAAAACAAAACCAAAAAACTGATTGATAGAAGGCAAAAAATAAAGGTATACTTTATTTGCTGGTATTGAAAAGAGCCTTGTGGTCACTCTACTCCCATTAAGTACGAAACTTAACCATGGCTGGCGGGTGTGGTGGCACACACCTGCAATCCCAGTACTTGGGGAACTGAGACAGGAGGATTGCAGGTTCCAGGACAGCCTCAGCAACTTAGGGAGACTTGGTTTCAAAATAAAAAGTAAAAAGAACAGGGGATATAGCTCCAAGTAGAATGTCCCTGGGTTCAATCCCCAATACCAAAAAAAAAAAAAAAAAAGCTAAATGCTAAACAAACAAAACTGTCTGAATTAACCAAAGGATTCTCCCACTCAGAGGAACCCTGACCTGATTCCCATCCCCAGGATGCAAACTCTCCAAGGCCCAGGACTTCCCCCCTCCCCCCAGCTCTGAGACCAGCAAGTCCAGAGCAATAATTTGCCATTAGTAGGCTAGTTCCTCATTTAACTGAGGCATGTGTGATCTGCTGTGAAGGCAAGGGGTGATCCTGGAAGCCGAAAAAGGTAGGTTCTTTGGACTCCCAGGGAGGGACCATGAAGGAAAATCACATGACAAGGGGTAACCGGCCTATGCTGCCAGAGATCAAGGTCAAAGGGCAGAGGTGATGTCACTGGCTAGGGACACAGACGAGTGACTCGGAGAGACTAGGATAAGGGTGGCTGGATTCATGTGCCACTGCCAACTGTCACTGATATGATGTGTGGCAGACGCTCTTCACCTACAGGCTCAGTGACTCAGTGTGTCCACCCAGCCAGAAGGGGCGATCCCAATTCCCTGTCGTCATCACCCCCACCAGGGGCGTGAGAACCATAAAACACCCCTGTGATTATTCAAGCAAGCAAGACAGGAAAACTACAGACTGGGGGGAGATGGGGGTTCCAAGGCGGGGAGGCATTCTGCAACTCGTGGAAGATGCCCTCCTGCTCAAGGGGAAAGGCTGCACCAGCGTAACCCTTCGGGGCCATTCCTGCCAGCTCCAGCTAGAACCCGGCCAGGGTCCCACGCCAGATGACAGGGCCAGGGAGGACCTCCAAAATCAACCACTGTTTTTGTCATCCAGTGCTGAGCCAAGAGGTGCACCGAGGCAGACACCTGAGGGAAAGCCGGAGAAAGGCCTCCTCATCGAGTCACTAATTGCAGGCATACCTTGTTTTATTGTGTTTCACTTTACTGTGCTCCAGAGATATTGCATTCTTTTCAAATTGAAGGTGGTGGCAACCCTGGTGGAACAAGTCTATGGGTGCCATTTTTCAACAGCAGCTCAGAAGAACTGTTAGCATTTTTTAGCAATATTAGACCTTGAACCCAGCGGTGCTCTACTACTGAGCTACATCCCTAGTACCTTTTTTTTTTTTTTTTTAAACAGGGTCTCACTACCTTGCAGAAGCTGGTCTTGAATGTGACATTCTCCTGCCTCAGCCTCCCAAGTTGCTGGGATGAGAGGTGTGAACCTCTGTGTCCCACAACAGCAAAGGTATTTTTAATTAAGGTATGTACATTGTTTTCTTAGATATAATGCTACTACATACTCTACAGGCTATTGTATAGAGTAAACATAAATTTTATGCCTATTGGGAAACCAAAAATTTCATGTGATTCTCTACTGGGATAATCTGGTTATTGAAGTGGGCTGGAATAAAACCCACAAACCCCACACATGCCTGTATAAAAGGGGCTGGTTGCCAGCTCTACTTAGAGGGGCTCTCTCCAGTTAAACCAGCAGCCACAGGTGAACTCGGGCAGCTGTATACCGGGAGCCACTGGCCATCTGAGGCTCCTGAGGGCAGGGACTTCCCCCGACCTGCCACCACCAAAGTCCAGGGCCCAGCACAAGGTCTAACCTGGATAAGATGTTTGATTATTTGTCAAGGAATGATGGAGGGACAAATGAAAAGGGAAAAGAAGACCCACCTTGGGATCCTCTCACCCACTCACCAACCCAAAGCACAGGATCCCTGGAAGCCAGATTCTCAAGAGACACACAGAAGTTGGGTGTGATGGCACACAGCTGTAATCCCAGTACTTGAGAGGCTGAGACAGGAGGGTTGCAGGTTCGAGGCCAGCCTCAGCCATTTAGTGAGGCTTGCAGCAAACTAGCCAAGACCATTTCAAAACAAAAAAAATAAAAATAAAAAAGACTCCAGGTGTAGCTCAGAGATAGAATGCTCCTGTGTTCAATACCCAGTCACACACACACAGACACACACACAGACACACACACAGACACACACCTGAAACCCACAGAGGCTATAGTTCTGAGAGGTCATACTACCCAGCATTTATCTGGTCATGAAAAATGACAATAAAAAGTAAACTGAAACAAGCTGGGTGTGGTGGTGCACACTCGTAATCCCAGTACTTGGGAGACTTAGATAGGAGAATCACAAGTTGGAGGCCAGCCTCAGCAATTTAGTGAGGTCCTCAAATAAAATAGAGCTGGGGATGTAGCTCAAAGGTACAATGCCACCGGGCGTAGTAGCACACGCTTGTAATCCCAGCATTCAGGAGGCTGAGACCGGAGGATCCGGGTTCTTGGCCAGCCTCAGCTACCTAGTGAGGCACTCCACAACTTAGTGAGACCCTGTTTCAAAATAAAGAATAAAAAAATAGGGCTCCGGGTATAGCTCCGAGGTAGAATGCCTCTGAGTTCAACCCCAAGTACTGCAAAAAAAAAAAAAAAAAGGTACAATGCCCCTGGGTACAATCTCCAGTACCACACACACACACACCAAAAAAAGGAAGGAAGGAAGGAAGGAAGGAAGGAAGGGAGGGAGGGAGGGAGGGAGGGAGGGAGGGAGGAAGGAAGGGAAAAAGGCCAAAAAACTAAAATAAAAATCAGCATCTGGATTCCCAAACCCCTCTTCTTGGAGACCCTGATGGCAGGGTCAGGGCCTGGGATCTGGATGTTTTTAGCAAGTGCACCAGGTCATTCTTGGGAACCTGAGAGATTGAGAGATTCCACCTACCATTTCCAGTGTGCAGGTGGCTGCCCGGCCGGCTCACCCACTTCCCATCGCACTGAGAGGAGGCTGCGGATGCACCTGTCCCAGCTGGCTGCCGGATGCACCTGTCCCAGCTGGTCTATTTTAAGTAACTACCTGGGATGCGAGGTATCTGCTGTGTGGGGCTGGGCTTCCTTGTGGGGCTGGGCTTCCTCGCCCCGGGTAGGTTACAGCATCATCCCAAGAGTCCCCGAGGCTGTCACCAGTTTCCACAGAAACACACACTCCTGGATCCTCCTCCCAGGAGAACATTCAGCCACTCCACCCTCTCACCTTTGCCCTCTGACCCCATTACTTTCCTCAGACAGAGCTGCTGGGAAATGGATGTGGTTATATTCCTCCACCCCCCCCCCCACCCCAGGAGGATGCAAATGTGTAACCCCAGCCTATCACAGGAACAGAAAGCTGACCCGGGCCAGTAGCTCCCACTGCAGGAAGTAAACCAAGTCTCACACCCGAGCAGACATGGAGGAAAGCCCCCAGGGACGCAGCTCTGTTGACCAAGGACACTGTCAACACACTGAAAAACACAGTGGTTTCCTCGGGCTCTTGCAGGTTTCATGCCTGGTTGTCCCCAGCTCCTAACACAGCCGGTGTGTTACAGACAGGGGGGCCAGGAGCGACACACCCCTGCAACTGGACCCCCTCAAATGGATATAAGGAACACCCTGCTGGCAGGACCACCTGATACAGTCTCTTCTTTCCTTTTGGGGGTGTGTGACCTGGATGAGGGGTCTGGCCTGAGACCCCCTGAGCCCTTTGGGAAAATACTTCTCACCTGCCTCAGTCTCCAGCTTTTAAAAGCTGTTTAATAACCCCTTATGCCCTTGCAAATACAGCAGTAGTAGAACATAATTAGTTGATTCCTGCTAATGACAGGGGCCTACGTAGTGCCTCCCTTTGATTTTTATTTCTCCACCCACTGCCCATCCATCTGCCCAAAGCCCGGCAGCCCTGCTCCTCCCCCAGTCCTGGTGGGAACATCTGGAGCGCAGACGGGAAACAAAACCAAAGTCAGGTCCAGAAGCCCCAGAGGAGGAGCCAGCCCAACTCCCTGCCTGACCCAGAGCCCAAGAAGGCCTCCTCTTCTCCCCCACCCTGGACCTTGCCCAGAACTAGCACTTGATCCCCCTCCCCCCGCAATGCTGGGGATGGGACCTGGGACTTCGAGCATGCTGACTGACTGATTGATTGATTGAAAAGCTTTTCTCAAGCTGCGCATCGAGGCACATGACTGTAATCACAGTATTTGGGAGGCTGAGACAGGAGGATCAAAGGTTCAAGAACAGACTCAACAACTAGAAACACTCTTAGCAACCTAGCAAGACCCTGTTTCAAAACAAAAAATAAAAAGGGCTGGGGTGTAGCTCAGAGGTAGAATGCCTCTGGGTTCAATCCCCAGTACCACACATACGCACAACACACACACACACACACACACACACACACACACACACACACACACACAAGAAAGGCTTCTCTCTCCATATTCAGAGTTAGACAGGCTTCTAGAACAGGCTGGAATTATCCTAAAGATACCAGGTGCTGGGGCAGTCTCCAGGCCTGTGTCCCCCAGGGTGCCCTCCTCAACCTGGGAGGGGAGAGAACGCTGCATCCACGCCCAGGAGCTCAGCTGAGGCCCCCAAGCTCTCTGAGTCCACCTGGACTGGCCACCATGGGTGTGTGGACTCTACCTGGTCTCTTCTTCCAGCGCTCAGCTCAGCGTCCCCACCACCACTGGGACACAACTGCTTCTGCTAATTCCAACCAGAAAATCCCATTTCCGGCTCTCTGAGCCCACCAAGTTTGCACCAGCCAGTTCGTATTTGCCCAAGATGCCCCCCATCCCACGGCCCCACCACCCCACCTTCCTCCTGCCCAGATCCCCCACCCCGAAACTAAACAAGAGGAGCGAGGGTGTGGCCAGCAGGTGGAACTCCTTCTCATTCATCTCCGTGGAACCCACATTCTGACTTCATGGCCTGGCGCCGTTTTTCCACTTTTGAACTTTTTATTGAGATAACTGTAGATTCCCTTGTGATTGTAAGAAAAAACACTGAGAAGTCCTTTGTACCTTTCGCCCAGCTTCCCCCAGCGGCAGCACCTCATAATCCTGTATTAGCATACCATGACACTGACATCATCCACCGATCTATTCAGATTCCTCTCTTGTATCCACGTTTATGTGAGTGTTGAGTTCTAAGCATAAGTTCCTGTATCTCCCGTCACCATCAAGGCTGTGAGCAGCTCCAATACAAGGGTCCCTCCTGTTGCCTTTTGTAACCACACCCACCTCCCTCCTGCCCCTACCCCCCTCAGCCCCAAACCCACTAATCTGCCCTGTGGTCCTAACACAAGGTCATTTCAAGAATGTTATATAAATTCTACAGTATGTAGGAAATGGGGCTGTTGGTTTTTTTCATTGCACAAAGCTCCCCGTCATCCAAGCTATCACCTCCCTCAGTGGATAGACAATGCCCTTGTTTCTGGCTTGTTGCTGCCTTGGGAGGCCCAAGGATCTGCAGAAGTTTGTGGAAAAGCCTAAGCCTACCAGGAGCCTCCCAGAATTGGCTAGATCCTGAAACATCTGTTCTGTGGCTCCCAGGCCCCTAACTGAGCTACAAATCCAAGATGCTATCGGAATGAAAGGACTGAACAGAGGGAAGCCCCTGCCCCAAGACAGGGCCGTGGAGACGCCTGGGTCCATAGCTACAAACCCCAATCTCTGGTGGTGGAAGTGGGGAGATAGGAGCAAGGAAGAACTGCAGGACTCTATGGAACACAGCGGGACAGAGTTTGGAGGACAGCTCACCGCCCGTCCTCCAGGGCCACCTTCCGAGGGGAACTAGTATTTTCACTGAGTGTGGATGTTAGCAAGTTCTTCTTCCTCCAAGTGTGATCAGCATCCAATGACCTCAGCACTAACTAGCATTGCAACACAACCAGTCTCACTTCTCCTGCCCAGAGCAGTGCCCGAAATACTCCCAGGTTGGCGCCCATGCTCTCTCTCGATCTGCTCTTTCTCTGGTTAGCCATGCTCAATTCCTGTGATCGTTCAAACAAAATGTTTTCTAAACCTCTAGCCATCTGGTTTAACCTGACCATTAGTCAGATTCCCATGGACAGAACAAATTCAGTCCCTAACACCAAGCAACCTGACCAGTGTGTTTTTCCAGTTGTGTTAACTACTCCCTCATCCTGATACACAGCACACACAAGCAATAAAATAAAAATAAGAAGAATGAATGATATATCCACTTGGTGAAAGCTTCTATAGCAATCAATAATGATTTTTCAAACAGTAGGTAATTACCTGGTTTGCGACCAGCCTCAGCTACTTAGTGAGGCCCTCCGCAACTTAGTGAGACCCTGTTTGGAGTGGGAGTATAGCTCAGAGGTAGAATGCCCCTGAGTTCAATCCCCAGTACCACAAAAAAAAAAAAAAAAAAAGAGTAGGTAATTAAGCTGGGTGTGGTGGCACATGCCTGTAATTCCAGTATTTGGGAGGCCGAGACAAGAGAATTGAAGGTTTGAGGACAGCCTCAGCAAGTAGTGAGACTCCCATCAACATAGCAAGACCTTGTTTCAAAATAAAATAGGGCTGGGGATGTAACTCAGAGGCAGAATGCCTCTGAGTTCAATCCCCAAGTACTACCAAGGAAAAAAAAAAAAGAGTAGGTAATTAGCATAGAAATACTAAAATAGACTTTAAAAAAAATCCAGAGTCAAAATGTACAATCATCCATCCAAATCCACCAGGATCAGTTCTAGGACCCCACTGAATACCGAAATCCACAGATGCTCAAGTCACTTACAGAAAAGAGTCTAGAATTTGCATATAACTACACACATCCTCCCATATACTTTATTTTTTTTATTTTTTTTATTTTTTTTTTTTGCGGTACTGGGGATTGAACTCAGGGGCATTCTACCTCCGAGCTACACCCCCAGCCCTATTTTTTATTCTTTATTTTGAAACCGAGTCTCACTAAGTTGCGGAGTGCCTCACTAGGTAGCTGAGGAGGCTGGCCACGAACCCGGATCCTACGGTCTCAGCCTCCCGAATGCTGGGATTACAAGCGTGCGCCACCACGCCCGGCCCTCCCATATACTTTAAATCACCTCAGATTACTAATAATGTAAATACTATGTAAACAATTGGTATAATGTATTGTTTAGGGAATAGTTACAAGCAAAAACTCTGTTTTCACATTATTTTTAATTTGTCCTTGGTCAAATTCATAAATGCAGAACCCAAATACCAAGAGCCAACTGTATATGGCTCATTCCTTCCTGCCTTTCATAACTCATCTGGCATCTCCTCAGGTCTCTCCAGGAGAGACTCCTCCTTAGTTTCCCAACGTGATGGGAGAGGGGTGGAAAGGGTTTTGCTCCGCAATCCTCGCATGGATTAAGATATTTAACATATGCTTGATGAATTAATTAGTTATAATCATGCCTCACCTGCAGAACAGAATTACACTGTTATTCCATTCAGGAAAGAATGTGTCTATGCATATATATGAATATCCACATATGCATTAGTATATGCATGAAGACTTATTAGGAAAATGTCAGCCAAACTATTTGTGTTAACTTTCCATTATTGTAACAAAATAGATAAGATAATCAACTTATAAAAAGGAAAGGTTGCCAGGCACGGGGGCACATGCTTCTAATCCCAGTACTTGGGAGACTGAGACTGGAGGATTTGGGTTCAAGGCCAGCCTCAGCTACTTAGTAAGGCTCTCTGCAACTTAGTGAAACCCTGTTTCAAAAATAAAGAATAAGAAATAGGACCAGGGAGTCAGGCATGGTGGTGCATGCTTGTGATCCCAGTACTTGGGAGGCTAAGACAGGAGGATCACAGGTTCAAAGCCAGCCTCAGCAACTTAGTGAGGCTCTCAGAAACTGAGACTCTGTTTCTAAATAAGAAATAAAATAGGTCTGGGGGTATAGCCTGGAGGTAGAAAGCCCCGGGATTCCATCCCCAGTACCACAAAAAAAAATTGGACTGGGGGTGTAGCTTAGAGGTAGAATGTCCTTGAGTTCAATCCCCAGTACTGCATAAAAATAAAAATAAAATGGAAAGGTTAATTTGGGCTTACAGCTTTGGAGTTTTCAATTTTGGAGCCCATGACCACTGATTTGGCTGCTTTGGGTCTGTGGTAGTAGCATGGCAGGAGTGTTCGCCTCATGGTTGGGATATGAAAAAATGAAAGAAGATACCAGGATTCTACAGTACTCTTTGGGGCTCACTCCCATAACCTAAAGGCCTCCCACTAGGCCCCACTTCTTAAAGTGTCTACCACCTCCAAATGGCACCAAGCTGGGGACCAAGGCTGTGTGTGTATGGGGGGTGGTACTAGGGATTGAAACCAGGGACTTCTACCACCAGGCTACACCCCCAGCCCTACTTTATCTTTTATTTTGAAACAGAGTCTCACTAAATTGCCACATGGACTGGCCTCAAACCTGCAATTCTCCTTTCTCAGCCTCCCAAGTACTACTGAGATTACAAATGTGCACCACTGTGCTCATCTGGGACCAAGACTTTACCACATGGGCTTTTGGGAGATACTTATGGTCCAAACTCTAGCTCTATTTATAGGGGCTAAAATCTAGGGAAGAGAATTTCACTTTCTAATCTGTACATTATTATTGCTTATTTTTTAAATCTACTAATTTCTGTGTGTGTGGTATTGGGGATTGAATGCAGGGGCATTCTACCTCCAAGCTACACTTCCAGCCTTAATTTATTTTTATTTTGAAACAGGGTCTTACTAAGTTGATGAGAGTCTCACTACTTGCCGAGGCTGTCCTCAAACTTGTGCTCCTCCTGTCTCAGCCTCCCAAGCACTGGGATTACAACCGTGCTCCAGCACACTTGGCTTTAAAATTTCCTAATTTCGAGAGCCAGACATGGTGGCACACTCTTGTAATCCCAGTACTTGGGAGGCTGAGACAAGAGGATTGCAGATTCGTAGCCAGCCTCAGCAATTTATGAGGCCCTCTGCAACTTAGTGAGACCCTGTTTCAAAATAAAGAATAAAATAGGACTGGGGGTGTAGCTCGGAGGTAGAGTGCCCCTGGGTTCAATCCTCAGTACCACAAAAAAAAAAAAAAAAAAAAAAAAAAAACCTCCTAATTTCTATAATGAAAAATAAACAAAGCCTTTTTTTAAAGAAAAATATGCATAGGCAAAAAAGAAAATATGCATAGGAAAGGCAAATTGTTACAATGTCTCTGCATGGGTACTTATCCCCATTTTTTAAATTCTTGCTACCTTATCTGAGTTGGCCAAATTTTTT
>PVLC010034900.1:0-16641 GCA_004027655.1 Graphiurus murinus | reverse complement strand
AAAAAAAAAAAAAAAAAAAAAAAAAAAAAAAAAAAAAAAAAAAAAAAAAAAAAAAAAAAAAAAAAAAAAAAAAAAAAAAAAAAAAAAAAAAAAAAAAAAAAAAAAAAAAAAAAAAAAAAAAAAAAAAAAAATTCCAAATAAAAACTTAGAAAAGAGAATTTTCTTATAAACAAAGAAATGAACAATTTGTTAGTTACAGAGTAGGTAGGATGCATGTGGTTGGAAAAACTTGCAAACAGCAATCCTGTGTTACTAATGGCTGCAAAAATCAAAGTCTGATGAATTTCAAGCTAACTTCAGGCTGATCAGTTGAGAACTGTAGTTATTGGATGGAAATGCTGGTAGAGGTTTAAGATGGACCTGGAGAACATTCTGTTCTCACTTTAAGTGAGATTAATCAGTCACAGGAAGTGAACGGTCATATGTTTTCTCTTATATGTGGAAGCTAGGAAGTAATTGGGGTACAAGAAAGATTTTATATAAAGGAAGAGAAACCCCAGTAGGGAGATGGAAAGGGTCTCAGAGGGTTGGAGCAAAGGAAGAGGAGGAAGAATTAATGGAGGAAATATTTCCATTGACCTTATTTACATGTATAAAATTATCCATGTCAATCTCAACTATATATGGGGAAGGGGAGAGTAGGAATGGAGCCGGGGAAAGCTCATCAAGTGTTGTGTGCATGTATGTCACTATCACTCTGAACTACATTATAATGTGATACTATGATGCACTAATAAAATTATATTTTTACAAAGATGTACACATAAATAAGAGATATAAATGGCTAGGTATGTTTTAAACATAGACCTAAACACAGAGATATTTGAAAAATCAGTCCCACTACTGTGTGTGTGTGTGTGTGTGTGTGTGTGTGTGTGTGGTGTTACAGGGACATTCTATCTCCAAGCTACATCCCCAGCCCTATTTTATTTTTATTTTTGTTTTTGAAACAGGGTCTCACTAGGTTGATTAGAGACTCACTACTTGCTGAGGCTGTCCTCAAACCTCTTGTCTCAGTCTCCCAAGTACTGGAATTACAGGTGTGCACATCCATGCCTGGACCTACTAGTGACTATTTACAACAGAAATAGTATTATACAATCAAAGTAAAGAATGTCGAAAATGTACAGAGGTATTCTGTATATAGCTGTTCTTCAAAAAGTTTGCATTCAGACTATGGTCATACACACAATGGAATTTTACTCAGCCATAAAGAACAAAATTGGCATTTGCTGGAAAATGGATAGAACTACAGAATATTATGCTAAGTAAAATTCGCCAGTCTCAGAAAGTGAAAGGCTATAACTTTCCATTCATGTGTGGAAGTTAGAAATTGGGAAACAAAAGGGACTTCAGATAAATAAGGAGAGATACTAGTAGAATAGAAGAAGGGGATTTGGGAAAGAAAGTGGGGAGACAAAAGGGAAGACTTCACAAAGGAAACTATTCAAATAATTCTATATCCATAGATGAAATTACTAATACCAACTTCAATATTATATACAGGGGTGGGGATGGAGCCTTGTGGGATCAAGAGGAAAAACAAATCAAGTGCTGTGTGTATCTATATTTCTATCACTAGGAATCTCATTCTGATTATAATTACAATGCATCATTAAATTGTTTTGGTTTTGGGGTTTTTTTTTTTTTTTGCATTCAAGGTTGTATATACTAGATAGTGCTATCAAAAAGGAAAGTTTTTTCTGAATTTCTTCTGACTCTGTTCCATAGTTTTAACTTTTATAGTTTCATTATCAACAGTAGACACATCAAAATGTTGATCTATAGAGGTACAAAGCAGAAAAATTCAGTCATGGTTACTTTGCTGTAAAGATAAAGATAGATCTTCTGTATATGTGCACACACTGAAATGGAGATGCTTATGAAAACACAAAGCATTGTCACTTGAATGAATTTGAGCACAGAAGCTTGTCTAACAACATAAGACGCCCTCCCACCATGAAACAGACAACCTCTAAAGGACTAGATTGGGAAATATGTGTGTGTGTAATATTATGTATAGGCTGTGTCACTGAATTACTGTTTGTGTGTTGATTAAAAACTGTCATAGGATAAAATGATGTAATTTATCTCTCTTAAACTGATACACTTGTTAAGATAATCACATTGTTGGTAATTAGGATTTTGGATAAATTTCTCAGGGCAGAAGTGAAAGAGAATACAGATGTGTGGACTAAGAAGTGCATGCTTATGCTTGTAAATATTCACACTGAGCTTTCAGATAAGACTGATGATATTCCAGCAAAACCCAAGATTCTCAGGAAAGAATGTAACTAGCTCTACTTTTACTCTTTCTTTAACTTTATGATTGATCTTTTCATTGATTTCTCATCTCTCAAGAATATAATAGCATAACAGGATTATAAAATACTAATGAGTCTGTTAGTTTGCAAAAAAGATATTTTATTGATAGAATACTTGTGGTGTATTTATGTTGCTGGTAAGGTCTCAACTTATTAGGATCACTTGTTTAATCTTTTTTCTTATATGCAGAGTCATTCTGAATAGAATGAGACCCAGGTGGTAGCTATTAGGGCTGCTATGAGAATTATTTACATTGTCTATCCTCACATTTTTCTAACAATAGGAATCCATACCCCTTTCTTTACTATGTTCACCGAAAAAGTAAAGCTGTGATAGATGGTTATTTAATATTGATCACTAATAAAGCATATCCTTTGTAGACCATTACAGTATAGTATTTCAGCCAATCTTAAAATTGCTGCCAAACACAAATTTTTAGAACCCACAGTTTACCTCCACAAAATCCAAAATTATACTAAATTATTCTCCTTTGAGTAACAAAAATAATCCCTGATGTATACAAGAAACTATTTTTGTTAGAAAGAACTATTAAGTAAGAATATAAATATTTAAGCATTTGGTGATGATCTTTAACCATAGCTGCTAGATGGATTATAAAAGATTAAGAATTTAGAATAAATTTTCAAAAATAGGGTATGTGAAAATATTTTAAAAGTCTTCCATGATTATATTCTAGTCAAATTACTATTTATAAATTTGTAAAGTGAAAAATCTGTTGTATAATTAACTCCAAATTTTTATCAACTTATTCTCTGTATTCATTTTAGTTACTCTACTGCCTTCAAGAAAAAGAAATAAGAACAATACTCCCTTTACATAAAGTTTCTTCCACACAAGAAGAAGGTAGGCAGGGAGAATTTGAGTTCTTATTTACTAGTGAAAATACTAGTGCCGTTTTATATTAGAGGTCTTGAATTTATCTTCTTATCTGCATAGAGTAAAGTAATCTGGCATTAATTCAAGTTATTATTTGTCTCCTTTCAGCACAAGGTATATTAAGTAGTATGTAAATAAACATGTCAAGCAAAACGTATTTATTGTCACAGGAAAGTCATTTCATTGACAGCTTGTCAGAGACTGAAAAATTAATATCTTTCCCAAATGCTTTTTCTTCCCCCAGGTTGATATATTTAAAACAAATATCTAACATATCCTGGAGTTACTAAAGGTATAACTGTGCCTCCCGATTCTACAGCTTAATATAAAATACTAAAATTTTAAATTTGATTATAGTTCTGACACAAAGTAATGTCTTTTAAGTTTAACAGAATTTTAATCATTTCATAATGTGTATTCACACATCTTGCTCATTATTATACACTAAAGAAATTAAGCATTGACAAAACTTGCCAAACCACAGAAATAAATAAAGATATCTAGAGGAGCTATTCTCATCTTTATTTTTCATTTATTTGCCTCTTCACTTCTATTCTGTCCTGGGAAGAGAGCAGACAGGGAGGACCTGTCTCATAGGAGGACTGAAAAACCTTCCCTGAATTATAACTTTTGGAAATGTCTTTCAAGAGTTTGCAAAAGGAGCTAATAAGTTAATTATTGTCTAATGTCCTTGATCTGCACTTAATATAGCAATAACAAGCAAAGATACAGGCAAAGGTACAGCTCAATGATAGAGCACTTGCCTAGCATGTACAAGGCCTTGGGTTTAGTCTGCAGTACTGCAAAATGAATAAAAAAATAAAGACATCAAAAACAAATACATAGAGGAATAAAGAATATTCTTGCCATTCGAAAGTTTGAAATACATGGTTTAAAAAAATTTAAATGTTAAAGCCTAAGGCAAGCAAAAATTTTTATCAACTTTAAGTTGTATAATACTCATGCTGAAAAATGCATTAAAGTTCTAAAACTCCAGAGGCAAAACTCAAGGTATCTGTTCTGAGATGGTTTATTATCATTACTAGTAGTAGTAGTATCAGCAGTAGTAGTAATAGTAGTAGTAATAATATAAATAGTTATGAATTTGGGATAATTCATCAACATGTCAAATTTAGAGTTCAAATTCACATGTATGTACAGAGAAATTCACCAAGCTTAGCCAGAGTTGAATCTAATTTCTTACCAGAGAATGATCTTTATTCTTGGATCTAAAGCATATATACTAAACCAACAAGGTAAGCAGCTGGCTCAAAAACCTCAGTGGTTTTCCTTCCTCTAACAAATTAAATACAAAGTACTTAACCTGTTCTATGGGCTGGCCTGTCATTTTATTTTTTTTACATTTACTAGTTTTTTTGGGGGGAAAGATAATCAAACTCCAATAGATATAGTTGAGAACTATAGGTTCTCTTTTCATCTGCCCACACTGTGTCAAACCTAAATTTTCACACATATGTGCACACACACACACACACACACACACACACACACACACACACACATTTACATATTGTTCCCAACCTGTCAAACAAAATATGTTCTTCTTAAAATACTTTTATTGGTGAAAATTTGTTCTTTGATCAATAATATCTCAAATCCTCCCTCCCTTTTAGAACTTCAACTATGTTCCTGTTTATGAGATTCACTTAAGGCAAATGGGACAATATTCTAGTTGCAGAATTTGGCCACCTTTTTCATAGGAATCAGCTAACAGACTAAGCAGGGTAGAATGGAGCTTCAAGCCAAGAATGTACTCAAAGGAGTATCAGCTACTGAACTTTCTAAACTCTCATCCTGTATCTGTGCAAGAATGGAGATATTTCACATGTTATCAAGGCAATCCATGTCTCACCAATGATGAAATATTTCTAGCATTCTTTACTTTGCATAAAAAGAAGTGAATAGTGTTATTAAAGCCATAATAGAGCTATATATAATAGCTCTCAGCCAGGTAAAGTGATACGCACCTGTAATCCCAGTACTTGGGAGCTGAGACAAGAGGATCACAGTTGTGAAGCCAGCTTAGTGATTTAATGAGAACCTGTTTCAAAATAAATGAAATATGGCTGGGTGTGTAGGTCGAGGTAAAGGCTCCCCTGGGTTGAATTCCCAGTAACAAAACTAAATATCAGCTCTACTAGGAGAGTGGAATCCTTAAATGAGGATAAAGTGCCAAAAAACTAACCCTGGGTTGTGTATTCCTGGTTACTTCACAGTATTTCAAATATTATTTAATGTCTCTAGAGAGTAGATCAAACCCAACATCTTTCTATAACACATTTGCTGTGCTACAGTTTTTGCTTTTGTTTGGGTTAATTAAAGAAAGTAGAACACATTCACTGTTCTCCATGGCTTCATTCTTTATACTGACTTCTCCCCTATGTGTTCCTGCTAGATATCTCACTACATTTTCTGTGCTATTTTCTCTTCTAACAAACACTCATTTCCCCTCATCTTCACTCCAAAAAGTGCTTTATTTTTGAAAGCTCACTTTTGAGACATAATTCTTTTATTTACTATATACTTAATGATATTTTAAATACAATTCTATACATTTAATTAATTATACACTTGACAAGAAATCTCATTCTTCTATTTACTGTACTAAACTCAGACTGTGTGCTAAGTAATGGAACCAAATGATGAATTTTGTCCCTGAATTCTGCATATAAGCAAACCAAGAAAAGCCAATGTGGTGAGTACTATACCAGAGAAGTGAAAGAGAAATTTGCAACAAATACAATAATAATAATCCCTGACCAGATATATTATAAGGTGTCTTAAGATGATTTCAAAAGTTTTTTGGCACATACTAGTTGAGGTAAGATTTAAGAAAAAATAGAAGTTGTTCTACTGGAGGTGGCAAAGATAGAAAAGCAGGAGAGAGCAAAATCTGACCGATCAAGTACCGATCATGACATTATTTTTTGTTTTGTTTTGTTTTGTTCTGTGGGATGGGGGATTGAACCAAAGATCATTCTACATCTGAGCTATACCCCTAACCCTATTTAATGATTATTTTGAAACATTAATTTGATGAGAGTCTCACTACTTTTTTTAATTGGTGAACTGTATCATACATCTTTGTTAGCTCCAAGCTGATAAAGGCATACATGCACACATTTCTCATTGCACACATTTCTCTTCCCCAATTCCTGATCCACTCCCTCAAGATCCCTCCTCAAGTTCAGTTTAGTGATTGACTTTGATGTGTTAATGAAAGTACATCATGTGCATTAGGATATTCCCCCCTCCCCCCATAACCTTCCATTAAGTAAAATTCTTTGCTTACCTAAGGTTTCTCCTCCTTCCTCTGGAATCCCTCTTATGTCCAATTTTCTCCCTGACTTCCACATATTAGGGAGAGCACATGATTTTTTTTTTACTTTTTGTAACTTATTAATCTCACTTAACATAATGTTTTCCAGTTCCATCCTTTTCCCTGCAAATAACATGATTTTGTTCTTCTTTATGGCTGAGTAAAATTCCATTGTGTACATATCCCATAGTTTTATAATCCATTCATCTGTCGATGGACATCTTGGCTGCTTTCATAGTGTAACTATTGTAAATTGTGCAGCTATAAACACAGATACACATGCATTGGTCTGATAGTTTGGTTTCCATTCTTTTGGGTAGATACCCAGAAGTGGTATTGCTGGATCATATGGTAGGTTCATTCCCATTCATTTGAGTACCCTCCATATTGTTTTCCAAAGTGGTTGCACTAATTTGCAATCCCACCAGCAATGTAATAGAGTTCCCACTTCTCCACACCCTCACCAGCATTTGTTGTTGTTTGTAATTGCCATTCTGATTGGGGTTAGGTGAAATCTCAATGTAGTTTTGATTTGCATCTCTCTGATTGCTAATGATGTTGAACATCTCCTCATACATTTATTGGCCATTTGTATTTCTTCTTTTGTGAATTGTCTATTTGGATCTTTTGCCCATTTTTTATTGGGTTATTTGTTTTCTTAGCTGTGATTTTCTTGAGTTCTCTGTGTATCCTAGATATTAGTCCTCTATCAGAACAGTAGCTGGCAAAAATTTTCTCCCACTCTGTAGGCTCTCTGTTGAGGTTCTTGATAGTTTCCTTTGCTGTGCAGAAGCTCTTCAGTTTAATACAATCCCATGTATTTATCTTCCTTTGAGTTGCTTGTGTTTGGGGGATATTGTTGAGAAAGTTTTTACCTGTGCCTATGTGTTCAAGTGTTGGTCCTATGCCCTCTTCAAGTAACTGCAAGGTCTCTGGCCTGACTTCCAGGTCTTTGATCCACCTTGAGTTGACTCTTGTGCAGGGTGAGAAAGTGGGGTTTATTTACATTTCCCTGCATATGTTAACCAGTTTTGCCAACACCACTTGTTAATGAGGCTATCTTTTTTCCAGTGTATATTTTTGGCTCCTTTGTCAAAAATCAATTTACTGTAAGCACATGTGTCTGTTTCTGAATTTTCTATCCTTCTCCATTGATCTATGTGTCTGTTTTTGTGCCAATACCATGCTATTTTTATTACTGTGGCTTTGTGGTAAAGTTTGAAGTCAGGTATTGTGATACCTCCTGCATAGTTCTTATTACTAAGAGCTACTTAAGCTATCCTGGGCTTTTTGTTTTTCCAGATGAATTTAAGGACTGATTTTTCTATGTCTGTGAGGAGTGACCTTGGTAATTTCCTGGGTATTGCATTGACTCTGTAGATCACTTTTGGGAGGATGGCCATTTTGATGATATCTATTCTGCCTATCCAAGAGCATGGTAAATCTTTCCATCTTCTAAGGTCTTTATCAATGTGGTCTTTATCAATGTCTTTTTTCAACTTTTTATAGTTTTCTTTATAGAGTTCTTTTACCTCTTTGGTTACGTTTATCCCTAAGTATTTTTATTTTGGGGGCTGCTATTGTGAGTGGAATTGTTTTCTGGATTTTTTTTTTCAGTGGATTTATGGTTGGCATACGGGGAAGTTTCTGATTTTTTAAGATTGATTTTGTATCCAGACACTTTCCTGAATATAAATGGTCTCAAATCCCCCATAAAAAGGCACAAGGTGGCAAAATGGATCAAAACCCATAATCCATCTATATACTGCCTGCAAGAAACACACCTTACAAGCAAAGATTCCTACAAACTAAAGGTGAAGGGATGAAGTAAGGTAATCCATGCCGATGGAACTGGAAGACCAGCAGGAGTGGCAACCATGATATCAGATAAATTAGACTTCAAGCCTAAGCTTATCAGAAGAGACAAAGCAGGTCATTTTTTATTAGTAAAAGGATCAATACAGCAAGAGGAAATAACAATTATCAACATCTATGCCCCAAACACAGATGCAGTCACTTTCATAAAACAAACTCTGCATGATATAAAAACACACATAGATACTAATACACTAATATTGGGAGACTTCCATACTCTTCTCACATCACTAGATGGATCTTCTAAACAAAAGGTCAATAAAGATGCCTCAGACCTAAAGAATACCATAAACCAAATGGACCTATTAGACACATACAGAATATTTAACAAAACTACAGCTGAATTCACATTTTTCTCAGCTGCACATGGAACCTTCTCCGAAATATTCCACATTCTGGCCCACAGAGAGCACTGGCAAATTCACATTCACAAAATGTAACATAATTCCCTGCATCTTTTCAGACCACAATGAAGTGAAACTAGAACTCAACTCTAAGAAGACCCAGAGTAACCATGTAAACACATGGAGACTGAACACCACATTGCTAAACGAGGATTGGATCATAGAAGAAGTAAGGGGAAAAATTAAATAATTCCTAGAAACCAATGAAAACAGAGACACAACATATCAAAACCTCTGGGACACTTTGAAGGCAGTACTAAGAGGAAAATTTATAGCACTGAGTGCCCACATAAGAAGAACAGAAAATCACTAAATAAATAACCTAATGACACAACTCAAAGCACTCAAAAAACAAGAACAGTCTAACCCCAAAGCTAGCAGAAGACAGGAAATTATGACAATCAGAACAGAAATTAATGAAGTAGAGAACAAAAAAATACAGAAAATCAACAAAACCAAAAGCTGTTTTCTTGAAAAAATAAACAAGACAGATAAACCATTGGCCAACCTAACCAAAAGAAAGAGAGAATCAACCCAAATTACCAAAATAAGAGATGAAAAATGTGATATTCCCACTGACAGTATGGAAATACAGAGGATCATCTCACTACTTTTTGAGACTGTCTTTGAACCTGCAATCTTCCTGTCTCAACCTCCCAAGTACTGGAATTACAAGTGTGTGCCACCACATCTTGTAGTGACATTATTTTTGTGCCTAGTTACTACTATCTAAGTGTGTCATGTGAGTCAGGTATTATAGATCCTGCCAGCTCTTGGGGCCCATGACATAGGGGATAGTTTCAAATAACCATTGCTGAAGATCGCTCTTACTGACATGTAGAAGATGGATTGGAGAGGGCAGGGCTGAAGAGAGTGCCTTAAGAATCCTGGTTCAATTGAGTAATGAGGGAGGCCTGAAGTGAGGCAGCAATGTTGTGTATGGAGAGGACAGTAATTGACCAAATATGAGATTTAATTAAAAAGCACTCACAATATGACTTATGGCAAGTGTGATAGAGATTAAAGAGTTGAGAGTTAAGGTGACTTTCAGGCTCATTGTATGGATGTCTGTGAACAAAATGAGAAAAGAAAAAGTAGAATGGTTTCTGTGGAGGGACAAGAAATACATTTATCCTGATTTTTAAAATGCTGACTCTGAATAGTCTATGTGATGTCTGAAATGCAGGTGTATATGTAATTCAAGAACTCAAGAGAAAATACTGGACCAACATATATTCAAGGTCATCATTAGGAAGTAGTAGATGAAAGAATGGACATGAAAGAGGGTACTTAAGTAAAACAATAAAATGTAAGGGGGGAAAAATTCTAGCCTCCAATTCTTGGAAATCCTTTTCAAAATACTTTTTATTGTTGCACTGTAGTCTCACATCATAATGTAGTTCACAATAATAGTGACGTACATGCACACAGCACTTGGTGGGCTCTCCCTGGGTCTCTCCCCATTTTTCACCTTCCCATGACATTGGTGTGCTCACATACTTACACAGTGTCAATGGAAGTGGTTCCTTCATTGATCTTTCCTTTTCCCCCTTCCCCTAGACCACTTCCCTGGTACCACTGGAAGTTTTCCTCCATTATCTGAAATTTCTCTATTATCCCAATTACTCCTTAGATTCCATATACTATAAAAAACATGATCCTTCACTTTCTGTGACTGGCTAATCTCACTTAATATAATGTTCTCCAACTCCATCCATTCCTGAAAATTAAATTATTTTGTTCTTTTTTACATTCCATTGTATGTATATCCCATAATTTTGTAATCCATTCATCCCTATTGATGGACACCTAGGTTGATTCCATAATTTAGCTATTGTGAATTGTGCTGCTATGAACATGGATATACATATATTACCATAATAGTCTGATTTCAGTCCTCCTAGAAAGATACCCAGGAGTGGTATATAGCTGTATCATATGGGGGATACATTCTCAGATTTTTGAGAAATACTCAGACTGATCTCCATAATGGCTGTGCTAATTTGCAATCTTACCAACAACGTAGAAGAGTTTCTATTTCCCCACATGCATACCAGCATTTATTGTTGTTTGACTTCTTGATGATTGCCATTCTAATTGAGGTTAGATGAAATCTCAGTGTAGCTTTAATTTGCATCTCCCTGATTGCTAATGATGTTGGACAGTTTTTCATGTATCTATTTGCCATTTGTATTTCTTCTTTTGTAAAGTGTCTATTTAGATCAATTGCCCATTTCTTGATTTTGTGTGGGTGTGTGAGGGAGGTGTAGAAAAATAGAACTATTTCAGATCTATACAAAAGGGAACAAGACGTGAACCAATAATCAAGAGAAAATGAAGAAATGAGAAGAGACAAAAGAATTTCAAGACAGAGTGGCCATGCTATTTTTTTTTCCAAGAAAGTAAGTAAAATGAGAAGGAAAAACAGAGAATCCACTGAAATAATTTCTAGAAACCCAGAGGTGACCATAATAAAAACTGTTCAGTTTAAGAGTAGGACAGAAAATAGATATACTGTATTCAATGTTGACTTTATTTTATCTTGTATTAAGTGATTTTATTGGTGAGTCATAGTCTTGGTGCTACGAAACAAATTGTGCTTCCTCCCAAATTCAAAGGTTGAAATGTGGTGTACATACACAATGGGGTTTTACTCAGCCATAAGAAGAAAAACATCATGTCATTTTCATGAAAATAGATAGAACTAGAGAATATTATGCTAAGTGAGGTCAGCCAGACTCAGAAAGTGAAAGGTTGTATGTTTTCTTTCAAGTGTGGAAGCTGGAGAGAAAATACAAAACAAAAGGGACTTCAGATAAGTGAAACCAGTAGAATAGTGGAATTGGATTGGGAGAGGAAGTTGGATAGAAGAGAAGGGGAGACTTGAAGGAAGCAGGTTAAATACTGCTATGTGTATATATGACGGTATCACTACCAATCTCACTAAAGTACGGAAGGCCAATGGGAAGGGAAAGGGGTCGGATTTGGAGGTAAACACACCAAGTGCTGTGTGCATCACTTTGATCTTCACTATGATGGATAATTACAATGCACCAATAAAAGTATACTTGAAAAATTTACACATAAAAAAAAATCCTAGTTCCCAATGTGACTCTTTGTGGTAATGCCTTTAGAAAGTAATTAAGGCTGATTGGGGACATAAGGGTTAAGGCCCAAAACAGTAGAATTGGAGTCCTTAAATAGAATAGAAAAACAAAGATATTCTCTCTCTCTCTCTCTCTCTCTCTCTCTCTCTCTCTCTCTCTCTCTCTCTTTCTCTCTCAACATATGAGAAAATTTCATATGTGCCCACAGTAAGATGGTAGCAGCCTACAAACCGAGAGAAAAAAATCAGAATATCAGAATTAAATCTCTCCTACTGGCAACATTTTTGGACTTTCCATTCTCCAGAACTGTGATAAGTAAAATTCTGTTGTTTAAGCCACCCAGGTTATATTACTTTTTTATTTTATGACCCCCCAAGCTAATAGCCCTGGATGTCACCATACTACTTAGAGCTTCATCTTGTTTAAAAAAAATCTTGATTTATTTTTATCTGATGCATGAGATTCAAAACAATAAACTTGTGCAGAGGCCCAAATGAAAACTCAATCTCCAAAAAAGTATTTTCCCATATATAAAGCCCATACATTGTATTTTCTAGAGAAAAAATTAATAAAAGCCCTATTTTTGTTATACTGCTACTCTTATATTTTGTATTTATCTACAGAAAAGGCCTAATATACTTCAGAGCAATGTGTATCCTGAGTGCTCCTGTGGATAAAAATAAAATATTTTAAATTCCTCTATCGTAGGTTTCATAACCTCTGAGATACACAGAAAATCTAGGGAGTGAGGCTCAGCAAAAGGAGAGAGTTGTGGCTCCGTGAGCAATTTGAGGCAGGAGAAGATACCAAGAGACCCAGTACAATCACAGGAGTTGTCTATTACTGACAACAGCAGTCTCTCTCTCACCGTTGGACTCTGGCTCCTAGGAGTAAACAAAAAGAAACACTTTTTCATGACCAAATTACAAAGCATTAGTCTGCTGGCACCTGGCAGCTTAAAATTCAAGTCCTGGTAACAATCGACTGTACAGTTTGCAGTGGTTCTCCCAAGAGCCATCTGGAGCTTTTCTGCCACTTTCTACACTGTGATTGCTATGCTTGTAATTTTATGCCTTTGGACCAGAAAGAGAATATACCACCCGTGACTCTGGACCTGTACTAGTAAATAATTAATTCTGAACTCAGCCGGAAGCCACTATTGCTGGCTCCAGTTGATAAAAAGCAACTATTACCCTGACTCAATGCTGAGTGCACAGCCAGGGAAAGAAGCCCTGGAGTGCCATGATATTTACAATATGTGTAAATGACAGTCTCCTTTTAATACACTTTCTTACCTTCTGTTTCTCCCGTGATATTTTAGTTTTTAGTAACCAGGAGGAGCCTGTGAGAGTCTATCATTCTCCACAATCTCCACTTCTTCCTTCCTTG
The DNA here is from genome assembly GCA_004027655.1 of Graphiurus murinus. Taxonomy (NCBI): domain Eukaryota; kingdom Metazoa; phylum Chordata; class Mammalia; order Rodentia; family Gliridae; genus Graphiurus; species Graphiurus murinus. Next base: position 3,304 of record PVLC010034900.1, on the reverse strand, counting down.
CTACTCTATAGCATGATTTATTCCTTTCATGTTATGGATTCTTCACTGTTCTTAAAATCAGGAGGCCTGTTTTAAATGTACTAATGTTTGACACTGGCAGAAAATTAGAACCTCCTTCTTTAACATCATCTAATAATGCAGAACTTTGTGCTTCACCCCAGAGATTCCACTGCATTCACAAAAATAAGTGGAGCAGGTCAATGCAAAAGACCTGGCCCAACTATACAAATGAGAATATCTCTTTTAAAACTCCCAAGCAAAGCCAGGCGTGGTGGCGCATGCTTGTAATCCCAGCATTTGGGAGGCTGAGACCAGAGGATCTGGGTTCGTGGCCAGCCTCAGCTACCTAGTGAAGCACTCCACAACTTAGTGAGACCCGGTTTCAAAGTAAAGAATAAACAAATAGGGCTGGGGGCATAGCTCCGAGGTAGAACGCCCCTGAGTTCAATCCCCAGTACTGCAAAAATAAATAAATAAATAAAACTCCCAAGCAGGTATATTGGTAATTCATTTATGTTTTTCCCCTAGTATACTAAATATGGTAATGTGCATGAGCAAATAATCAAAAACAATCTGTTGGTTAAGGTGAACTATCTCTCCCCCATAGACTAGACAATTACATCTATCTAGGTTGAGAATATATAGAAATAGCTATAAGTATCTACCTTTCTTTTTTTTAATTCCTTTTTTAAAACAATGATTTAGACTAATGACAAAAATATTGCTTTTATATACATGATTTTTGTCAATATCTTTATCTTTTTTCATAAAGGGAACAATCTCAAAGAGCTATTATTTTCCTAAAACTTTGATTTGAAGGCAAAAGTCCCTGAGAAAAGAAAATAATAAATGTCTTGTTGCCAAGATAGAGGACAAGCCGGGGAAGAGAATTCAAAGAGTAAAATAAAAATCAGTATCTCAAATAAATATCCTACAACCAGGATTAAGAGCCTAGACAAGCCTAGGTATCAAGTTCTGGTCCTGTCATTTATGCCTTGCATGACTTTAAGCAAGACATTTGACCAGTTAATTCTCCTAACCTTCTAATGAAAAATATAACATGCTATTTAGAAACTTATTGAAAGTTTTAACATGCTAATATATATATAAAAGAAAAATACACTTATATTAAGATATCTTCAAAAGGTGAATACACCTCAGTAGCTAGCACCCACATCCAGAAAAATATGTCCCAGTCACCCTAGAAGTCCTCTCTTTGTTCCCTTCTACTCTCTTTGTGCTCCCTTGCTAGAGTATCTGCCTTCCTTACCTTTAATAGCACACAGCAGTTACTTTGGCTCCAGTGAGCATTGTCAGCCATTCTTTGCTTCTTTTGCAAAATTAAGATTGTAAATGTATTTTCATCCTGAGGAAGTTATGAGAATTAAACTAATATATAAGAAATGCTTAGAACAGCCTACTACATAGTAAGCACTATGTATTTATTAAATAAAAACAAATCTTTTAGAAAATGTATTTTAGTATATGTTATGTGACCTTAAATCTATGAACTATGATTTAAAAAGTCCAATTGAGAAATGATAAAGTAAATTATGACCTACCCTAAATAAACCAATCAAAATCACAAATGAATTATCCATTCTTACACAATCTTAAAAAGTTAGATTTCTCAGAATAATTTGATTGAAATAAAATGTAGATCTATATATGTATATATAGATATACATATACCCACACATATAGTGCTTAAATATGGTTTCTTTCTAAATATTATCACTTTTTTTCTATTGTGAAACTTATAAAATCATGTCATGTTACTTCAAATAATATATTGTTACTGTCCAAATTAATTTGCTCTATTCATATTTTATATATAAGCATAATTAATTTGAAAAAAAGTAGACTTAAGGACTGTGAATCCCTGGATTGGGTAAACATAGACTTAATTTAAAAAATATAACCACATTTGAGAGACTGTATGCAGAAAGGATAAACCTGCTATTAGAATAAAGTGGTTTACTACATGCCAAAAAGAGCATGAGATCAACATTAAGAATTTTGTTTCATTTATCACTATTTCATAAAATTGATTTTCTGTTCTTAGAAAAGAGAAAATTTTGTTACTGTGCCACCAGAAGATATCTTGACTTGCTCCTCACTTTGTTCTTTAAATAAAAAGGAAATAAAAATTTTCTAAACTGAATGAACAATGTGTGATTAGAACACAGTTTTGTGTAAATCTTATGAAATCTTATTATTGAATATCTATTATATGATATTTTAATTTTCTAAACATCTTTAGACTTCACTTGTACATTATTTCCAGATACTTAGTGACATTACACAATGACTTCAGAATATAATATATTCAATGTTATGTTTAGAAGCAAATGCCAAAATACCCAACAATACTGAATTTCAAAGGTATGTAATTGAGAAAATATTTAATAAAGAAATATAAAAACACATCATGTCAAATTTAGACATACCCATTAAAAGGTTATTTTCTGAATCAGTTTTATTTCTACAAATGAGACTCCAATAGCTCTGAACAATATCAAAAGTCCAAAACCACAAAGAGAAGTGTTAGCACATATATGGCAAATATCCTTTTTCTCAGATTTATTACATTGCTGAGGTAGAGTATTTGAATTCTTTCAGAGAGGAGGGTGCATTGTGCCTTAGGTTTTTACTGTAAAACACTTTGAGGTTATAAAGAGGTAACACTAGTTCATACGCAGGCAGCCCATGAAATCATGACTCCTGTCCTCAGAAGAGCCTCAGGCATGTGTTCTGTTGTGGCCATCGTGAAATTCTTAATAATTATTTGAAGAAGGAATCTCTACTTTGCTTTCATACTGGACCCTGCACATTATACAGTCTGTTCTAATTAGAGTACAGGTCAATACTATGATTCCTTTAGACATACATACTAAGTGGGCATTGAGCCCAATTATTTCCCCTGTGACCACCTGAAAATAACATAAATAGATCTTGTCAAATGGTTTTTCAGCATCAATTGAGATGATCATGTGATTTTTGTCTTTGAGTCTGTTTATGTGGTGAATTACGTGTATTGTTTTTTGTTTTTCGAATGTTGAACCAGCCTTGCATCCCTGGGATGAACCGGCTTGGTCATGGTGTATAATTTTCTTGATGTGGTTTTGAATGCATGTTGCTAGTATCTTGTTTAGCAGTTTTGCATCTAAATTCATCAATGATACAGGCCTATAGTTTTCTTTTCTTTTTTTTTTTTTTTTTTTTTTTTTTTTTTTTTTTTTTTTTTTTTTTTTTTTTTTTTTTTTTTTTTTTTTTTTTTTTTTTTTTTTTTTTTTTTTTTTTT
>PVLC010034899.1:0-16641 GCA_004027655.1 Graphiurus murinus | reverse complement strand
GTTTACTGGTTAGTTCTTCTTTGTAGTTAATCTCTTTAAGTAGTTTCTCTAGTGCTGGTTTGGAAGACAAAAATTCCTTCAGTTTCTGTTTGTCATGAAAGGTTTTTATGTCTCCGTCAATTTTAAGAGAGAGTTTTGCTGGGTATGAGAATCTTGGCTGCAAGTTATTTTCTTTCAGGATTTGGAATATGTTACTCCAGCCCCTCCTGGCTTTCATGACTTGGTTCGGGAGGTCTGGCGTAATTCTAATTGGTTTGCCTCTAAATGTCACTTGGCCTTTTACTTTCGTTGCCTTTAAGATTCTCTCCTTTGCCTCTACATTGGTCAATTTGATTACTATGTGGCGTGGTGAACCGATAATTTTGTTATTAATGTTTTCTTATGAAGACTTAGATCAGTAAAGAAGCACATGGTACATATAATAACAATGTTAGCTATTACTACTTTCCTATAATAACAGTATCTTCCAAACTCATTTACTCTCTTGACTAGAAGAGTCCCCCATTTATCTAAGGTAGTTTTCTATGCTTATCATGTAGTCCATTCTGGGGTGAAATGAATTACCAGGGTACTCCAGGAATTCTACATCCAAACTCTCCTATCTGTGTTTAGAAAGACTACAGTATTTCCACTAATTGAGAGCATTCATGTGTTCTTTCCAAATAATGGGAAGTGGAAGAAACTTTCCCTATATAATCATTAGTAGTCCTGCTTGTCAAGATACTTGGTGAACCTACAGCTCTGACTTTCCATGTATACCATCCTTTTTCCCATTTGTGACATTGATTTCCTCCATTTCTCTGCTAAAATTAATATTCTTTCTTCTTTGGAACGAAAATATATTTCGTTCCTCTTTATCTATGAAAGTCTCCTTTTTCTGTGAGCCAGCAAACCATTTTAAGAATAAGATATTTAAAAATAAATTTAACTAAAGAGGTAAAATATTTGTACATTGAAAACATTGATAAAAATTGAATGAGACATAAAAATGGAAAGATACAGGGTATTCATAGTATTAGAAGAATTAATATTGTTAAACGTTCATAATACCCAAATAAATAGATTTGATGTGATTCCTATCAGAATTCCAATGGTATTTTGCACAGAAATAGAAAAATATTTTAATATTAATAAAGAACCACAGAAAATCTTGACTAGTCAGAGCAATTTTGAGCAAAAGAACAAAGCTACAAACATCACATATCCTAATTTAAATTATATTGCAAAGTTACAGTAATCAATACAGTATATTACTATCATAAAAACACATAAACCAATGAAACAAAATAGAGAGCCCAGAAATAAGGCCAAGCATATATGGTTGGTTGTGCTTTGACAGGAACATCAAAAAGATACAATGGAGAAAGGATAATCTCTTCAATAAAGGGTATTAGGAAAATTGAATATCCACATGCAAAAGAATTAATTTAGACTCCTATGTCATACATAATAAATCAACTCATAATAAATTAAATGCCTTAAAATAAGACTTGAAAGTATAAAACTCCTATAGGAAAATAAGGTTAAAGCTCCCTGACATTGATTTAGGCAATGATTTTTGGGTATGACACAAAAGTACCAGGAACAAAAACAACCATAAGTAAGTATGACAATATTAAACTAAAAAGCCTCTGCATAGATAAAAACATAATCAACAAAATGAAAAGTCAACCTACAGTTTGGATGAATATATTTTCAAACTATAAATCTAATAATGGGTTAATATCCAAAATATGTAAGGGACTCATACAACACAATATCAAAAAATACAGAATAACAAATAACCCAATCAAACATGAACAGAAGACCTGAGTAGATATTACCATTTAACTATATAAAAAGATGCTCAGCATCACTAATCATCAGACAATTGCAAATCAAAACTACAGATTAAAGATCTCTATAATGAAAACTATAAATCACTAAAGAAAGAAGTTGAATATTTCAGAAGATGTAAAGACCTCCTATGCTCTTGGATAGGCAGAATAAACATAATCAAAATGGCCATCCTACCAAAAGCAGTCTACATATTCAATACAATCCTTATTAAAGTGCCGTGGTCATTTTTAATAGACTTAGAGAAATCAGTCCTAAATTTTATATGAAAAACAAAAGACCGAGAATATCCAAAGTAATATTCAGCAGTAAGAACTATGCAGGTATCATAATACCTGACTTCAGACAATTACAAAGTGATAGTAATAAAACCAGTGTGGTATTGGCACAAAAATAGACACAGACCAGAAGACTCAGAAACAAAGCTTCATATTTAGAGCTAGTTGATTTTTTAAATAAAAGTGCCAAAAGCATACATTGGAAAAAAGACAGCCTTTTCAACAAATGGTAATAGGAAAATGGGTTATTCATATGTGGAAGAATGGAATTAAACCACAATCACTCACCCTACACAAGGATCAACTTAAGATGGATCAAAGATCTAGAAATTAGACCAGAAACTTTGAAACTGTTAGAAGAGGGCATAGGACCAACACACCAACATATAGGTACTATTAGAAACTTTATCAATAAGACTCCAAAAGTTCAGAAAATTAAAGCAAAAATTAATAAATGGGATGAGATTAAAATGAGGAGCTTCTGTGCAGCAAAGAAAACCATCAAGAGTCTACAGAGAGAGCCTACAAAAAGGGGGAAGATTTTTGCCAGCTACTCCTCTGATGGAGGACTAATATCTAGAATATACAAAGAACTTAAGAAACTTAACACTAGAAAAGTAATCCAATAAAAATGGGCAATTAAAGAGAAGAGATACTTCTCAAAAGAAGAAATACAAATTGCCAATAAATATATGAAAAAATGTTCAACACAATTAGCAATCAGGAAAATGCAAATCAAAACCACACATATTCCATTTAACTCCAGTGAGAATGGCAATCATCAAGAACACAAACAATAATAAATGATAGTGAGGATGTGGGGAAAAAGGAACTCTAATACACTATTAATGGGACTGCAAACTAGTACAGCAACTCTGGAGATCAGTGTGGATATTTCTCAGGAGACTGGGAATGGAACTACCATGTGACCTAGCAATAGCACTTCTAGGAATCTTTCCAAAAGAATTAAAATCAGAATATTATAGGAATATTTGCATATCCATCTTCATAGCAGCACAATTTACAATAGCCAAATTATAGAACCAGCCTAGGTGTCTGTTAACAGATAAATGGGCCACAAGACCATATAGGAGCCTCTAAATTACCTATGCAACATAAATATTTGCAAAAAAGAAAAAAATAATTTTCATTTGGCATTTATTACAGTACTAGACTGCCTGCAGTTGATCAATACTAGGATTCCCAGGGTTAATGCTATAATGAGAGATATGAGCATTGCTTGGGTTAAAGGCATGCTAGGAGATTACTTGAGGGATTGGGCTTACCATCCCTATCCTTGGATGTGCCTCTTGGCATTCCATCAATCTTGTAGTATAAAGTCTGGCCTTTGCACACCTAATTTTCTCTGTTTATTCTTCAAATGCCATGAGACATGTGAGGAAGATATAACTCAAAGTTAGATCCAAGAATGGGTCCTTAAGTTGAGGGATAGGTAACAATGGAGCTGTTTCCTGAAGTGTCTATTTTCCTGATTTTTTGCCCAGGTATTAGATAAAAGAGTTTTAAATTCCAGAAGCCATGTAGAAAGTTTGTATGGCTAACATCTTGGGTCCTAGCCAAAACTGAGCTGCTCTTGAGAGGAAATGGAAGTCTGCAAGCCCAATGGTTCAGCTTTTGTTTGTTTATTAAGTAGCAGTAGATAATCATTATTATTTTCCTACTCTACTCCCAGTTTTCACCTTGTTAAGCTTGATCTGTTTGGTTATCCCTGTTTTAGATTTTGAATTTGACTGAAAGTATGATAGATTACAGGACAGTGAAGTCATTTCACATTGGAAATAAAGAGGCAAAATTAGATATGAATTTATTTGGTTTGTGTCTTATTATAGTAGTTTCTAAGTTTAGTTGGTGCTCCTATAGATGCTAAAACTGAGGCATATTTATACCTAGTCATTCATTTTCCAATGTATATGTAAAATAATATTTTAATTCCAAAGGATCTAGTTATTTCCTTCTATCCACCATCTCTGTGAAAATACTTAGTTATAGCAAAAATGCTATGTATTGAATACTCTTTTAGTAGTCACTCTCTGTTTAACATGTAATATCCCATTAAACCCCTAGATAACACTTTCATGGAGGTGTTATTATTTATTCCATTTTGCAAATTAGAACAATGCAATGCTAGGAAATCAAGTAAACATTTTAGGATTGGAAAATTAATAAGTTGAGAAACTTGATGTCAAATTCAGATGTCTCTAATTCCTGTACTTGTATTCTTTTTTATTGGGGCATTTAAATTATACATCATAATGAGTTTCAGAGTGATAAAAACATACATGTTCACAGAATTCATTAATGAACACACTCTACTACTCCTGTTACATTATATTCCATATAGCTTTAAAAATCACAACAGTTCTGGATTATTAACATTGGTTGGGAAGGCTCAGCAATTCATATGAATATGGAAAATACATCGAGAACTTTGGCAACATATACGGAAAATCAGAGAAGTAAATAAATGAAAGAATGATAGATATTAGCGACAAAACCTCCAGGGTAGTCAGACAAGACTAATTCTTTTTTTTGTGGAGCCAATTTGTCTTATTTTTAATAATGTATAGTTCCCACTAATAATTAGCATAGTAGTATTTTCTGATTTTCAGACGGCTTTCCCAGATAGTAAATTTTTACTGACTAAGCCTTTTTAATTTTTTTGAAAGCTTTTAAATCTGTTTTATTGTTTTGTTTTCCCAGCTGTTTCCATTCCAAGAAACTCTGTCCTATTGACATGATATGGGATAACAACAAATGTAAATGTGTTTTACAGGAGGAGAACCCGCTCGCTGGAACAGAAGGTAACAATAGCAGTAGTGAAATAATAATTATTATTAGTTTCAGATTTAACAACAGCGATGAACTTTATTGAGAACTTATTAGGATCAGGCGATGTCATAGTCTTCTATATGTATTAACTCATTTATCTTCACTAAAAACCTATCATCATCCCTTTTTTACAATTACAAAATGGCCACAGCAAGATTTCTAGGCTTTTCCTAAGAGTGATATAGAAACAGTCAGATTCCAGAGACCTCTGCTCTATGACCAAATAGTAAGTCCACCAGTGCATCACTCTGCTGTTTAATTTCAAAGAAAAGCTGAAAGCGATTAGTTCTGAAGAGTTTTTCATTTCAGTTTTACATTCCCCTTTTTTGAAACTAAGCCTTTTTTAGCCCTTTGAAATGACAGGGCAAAAAATCAAGGGGAAGTAAAAATTTTTTTGCAGAACTAGGGATTGAACCCAGGGGCATTCTACCTTTGAGCTACAGCCCTAGCCCTATTTTTATTCTTTATTTTGAAACAGGGTCTCACTAGGTTGCGAAAAGCCTCATTAAGTAGCTGAGGCTGACTGTGAACCTGTGATCCTCCTGTCTCAGTCTCCCAAGTACTGGGATTACAAGCATGTACCATAACACCCAGCCAGGAAATCAATTTTTTTTGCACAAGAGGAAGAATAATGTGGTATAATCAGACACTTGCTTGAAGCTCGTCCCTTACATCACAATTGTTATTGGCTGTCCTGTTTCTTTAAAACAAACTTATTCAGGTCTAAATTTCTATACCATTTTGAAAGTACGACTCAGTGATTTTTAGTAAATTTACAGATTTTTGCAATCATTTCCACAATTGTTTTAGATTTTTATTTCCTGAAAGGGAAGCATGATACCCAGTATTAGCAACAATTCCCCAATTCTCCATTTTCCTGGCCATAGGCAAGTATGACTTTACTTTTTGTCTGTATGGATTCACTCTTTAAGGATATTTTCATATATATGGGCTTTTGTGTCTGGCTTCTTTGACTTAGGATTGTTTTCTCTTTTTTTTTGGTTTTTTAGTTTTTATTTTTAAAATTTATAATGTGCTTTTATTGGTGCATTATAGTCTCAGATCATAATGTAAATCATGTTGACAGTGACATACATGCACACAGCACTTGGTAGCCTCCTCCACCCCCACCTCCTACCTATTTCCCCCCTTCCCAATATAGAGTAGTGGGAATGACATTGCTATATTCACATATGTGCATATAGCCAATGGTAGTAATTCCTTCAATGAACCTCCGTCTTTCTCCTCCACTTCCATTAGAACACCCCCTGAATCCACTGAGGTTTCTTCTCCATTATCTGTATACCCTCTGGTATACCAATTACTCCCTAATATGTACATTTTATTTATTTATTTATTTATTTATTTATTTATTTATTTATTTATTTATTTATTTATCTATTTATTTATTTTTGGTACTGGGGATTGAACTCAGGGGCATTCTACCTCTGAACTATACACCCAGCCCTATTTTTTTAATTCTTTATTTTGAAACAGGGTCTCCCTAAGTTGAGGAGGGCCTCACTAGGTAGCTGAGGCTGTCCGCAAACCCAGATCCTCTGGTTTCAACCTCCCAAATGCTGGGATTACAAGTGTGTGCCACCATGCCTGGCAGTAATTTGTACATATTAGAGAAAACATATGACCCTTCACTTTCTGTGACTGGCTCATCTCACTTAACATAACATTGTCCAGCTCCTTCCATTTTCTTGCAAATGACATAATTTTGCTCGTTTTTATTACTGAGTAGAATTCCATGGTGTGTATTTCCCATAATTTTGTAATCCATTCACCTATTGATGGACACCTAAGTTTGTTCCATAATTTGACTATTGTGAATTGTGCTGCTATGAACATGGGTATGCATATTTTACTGTAGTTATCTGGTTTCAACCTCTTTGGAAAGATACCCAGAAGTGGTATAGCTGGATCATATGATGGATCCATTCCCAGATTTCTGAGAAATCTCTACACTGATCTTCATAGCAGGTAAACTAGTTTGCAATCTCACTAACAGTAGAGAATAGTTCCTGTGTTCCCACATCCTCACCAGCATTTATTGTTATTTGACTTCTTGATTATTTTTAAGTTGATTTTGTTTCCCACTATTTTGCTGAATTTGTTAATTAGTTCTATAAGTCTTTTGGTTGAGTTTTTTGGGTCTTCTAAATGTAGGATTATGTCATCTGCAAATAAAGATAATTTTAATTATTCTTTTCCTATTTGGATTCCTTTGATATCCTTCTCTTGTCTTACTGCTCTTATTGAAAAAGAGTGGTGATAGTGGGCATCTTCATCTTGTTCCTCATTTTAAAGGGAATTCACACAGCTTTTTCCCCATTCAGTATGATCTTGGCTTTGGGTTTACTGTGTATTGCCTTAATGATGTTGAGGTAGTTCCTTCTATTCTGTTTTTCTGCAGTTTTTAACATAAATGGGTGTTGGATTTTGACAAATGCTTTTTCAGCATCTATTGAAATGATCATGTGATTTCTGTCCTTAGTTCTATTTATGTGATGAATAACAACATATTGATTTGCAAAAGTTGAACCAGCCTTGTTTTCCTGGGATGAATCCATCTTGGTCATGGTGTACAATTTTCTTTTTGTGGTTTTGAATGCTCATGGCTAGTATTTTGCTTACAATTTTTGTGTCTATGTTCATCAATTATATTGTTCTGTAATTTTCTTTTCTTGAGGGATCTTTATTTGGTTTTGGTATTAAGGTGATGTTGGCCTCATAGAAGAAGTTTGGAAGAATTCCATTTCTTTTGATTTCACAGAATAACTTGTGAATTATTTGGTTTAGCTCTTCTGTAAAGGTTTTGTAGAATTCCATTGGAAATATGTCTGGACATAGGTTTTTCTTTGATTGCAGGCTTTTTATTGCTGCTTCTATCTCTTTGCTTGCTATTGGTTGGTATATGTTTTCTATATCCTCTTAGTTTAATTTAGGTAGGTTGTAGTGTCTAGAAATCTGTCAGTTTCTTCAATGGTTTCCAGTTTATTGAAGTATAAGTTTTCAAAATAATTTATTTTTTATTAGTACATTGTAATATATTTTGGAGCATATACTCTGTGCAAAGACCAGGTGTGCAGATAGTAGAAGGATATACTTCTTAACATCAAGGACTTCACAGTCATATATAAAATAAGGATGGCTACATAATTACTAATAATACAAAAACTGATGTATGCTATAATGAGGTTATAAGAAATAGGTAAAAATAACTTGACAGTGAAATGGTAAAATATTGTCAGAGAGAAAGGGAGATTTGACCTGCCTGTTTTCCTATTTATTTCAGTACTGAGGATTAAACCCTGGGTCTGGCACATGCTGGACAAGCTCTCTGCCATTCAGCTACATCTTCAGCCCTAGTGATTTTTTTTAAAATTTTAAAACAGTGGCATGGTTATTTTCCCAGCCTGGCCTCAACTTTACAATCCACCTTGCCTCAGCCACCCAAGTAGATTTTACTTTTCTTAAGGGTATAATTTTTATACAGAAATGTTCACCATTTTTTAGTATACAATCCAAGCATCCCCAGAAATCTCTCTTGATCCTTTGTAATCAAACTTTCCCTCAGCCCTCAGCCTCTAACAAACTTTTATCTGTTAGGTGTCCCTACAGGTTTCTTTTTCCTAAATCTCATATGAATTAGTTATTCATTATGAAACATTTTACTCTGTCTTCTTTTATATGGTATATTTGAAATCCATACATGTCATTGAGTGAATAATAGTAAAATCCTTTTATTGCTAAGTAATATTCCATTTATGAATGTATTAGTTTGGCTATTTACCAGTTAAATAATTTTGTACTATTTATAGTTTGAAGTATACAGGTTTTTGTGTGAACATAACTTTTAACTTCTCTTTAGCAAGTATCTAGAAATGATATTGTGGAATTGTATTGTAAGTCCATATTTAAGTTTGCGAGAACCTACCAAACTGTTTTCCAAAGTGGTTATACCTACTAACAATGTGTGGGTGTCCTGGTTGTTTTGCATCTTGGCTAGAACTCAGTAATATCAATATTTTTAAATAAATAGCTATTTTAAGTTGTGGATAGTGGTATCTAACAGTGGTTTTAATTTTAATTACCCTATAGTTAAATATAAGCATGTTTTCATATGCCTTTTTGCTGTCTTTATGTCTTGGGTAAAGTGTCTATTCAAATTTTTGCAAATTTATAATTGAACTTTCTATTGTTTTTATTTTTAATATGTATATTTTAATTAAGACAATTCCATATAAAAATGGTCTAACATCACAAAAATACTCACCCATAGTGTAAAATTCACTGGTTTTAGTATATTCCTAAAGTTTTACAACCATCACCACCATTTAGTTTTGTCATCCCATACCCATTAAAAGTCACTCTCCATTTCTCCTTCCCCCTGCCTCTGACAATCACTGATCTACTTTCTGTCTGTATGGATTTGAATATCCAGTAGATTTCATATGAAAGGAATCATATAATATTTAGCCTTTTATGTCAGTTTTCTTTCACTTAGCATAGTGTTTTCAAGAGTTAACCATGTTATAGCATGTACTTGTACTTCATTCCTCTTATTGCTTAATGATATTCCATTGTGTATATATGCCAAATTTCTTTGCCTTTTAGTTATTTTCTTACCTTTTGTAGTGGCAGTGGCTAGTGGCTAGTACCTATGGAACAGTGCTGAATAGGAGTGGTGAGAGTGGGCATACTTTCTGTGTTCTCAAAATTTAGGTGTAAGCATTCAATCTCTTAAGATTAAATATGAAAACTGTAGTTTTATAGTTTCCTCTGGTGTGGGCATTCCCTATAACACTACTTTGCTGGGAATTCATTTATCAGGAATGAATACTGAGTTTTGCTACATGTTTTTCTTCATTTATCAAAATTTAAGGTAGGTATGAATCACCTAGGAATCTTGTTAAACCTGTATCTGTTTCAGTCAAAGATGGAGCCTAAGAGTCTGCATTTCTAATAACCTCTGAGATGATGATGTTGCTGGTCACTGGCTACACATTTGTTTGTGTGTTTGTTTCTGGTATTGGAATTGAATTCAGGGTCATTCTATCTGTAAGTTACACTCCATGCCCTATTTTTATTTTTTATTTTGAAACAAAGTCTTTCTAAATTGTTGATACTAACCACAAACGTACATTCCTCCTGTCTCATCCTCCCAATTACTGAGATTACAAGCTTGGAACATCACACCTGGCTATAGGCTGCATATTTGGTAGCAAGGTTCTAGGTTATAAGTCTATCACTTGAACGGAGGCACTCCTGAGAGATGAAAGAAAGATGCAGAAAGAAATTTAGAGGATAAATTTTGTTGTGTAATCTAGTGAAGAAGAGTATCAAGAATGAAATATCCAACAGTTATAAAATCTTCAGGAATAAAATTATCAAAGGTCAAACTAGTGTTGGTTTTATAGCAGAAGTTGTACTACTTTTGTTTCTTGTACATATTTGTATTATTTAAAGCATTCAACATATTATAGAAGTAAACATCTCTCACTATTGGGACCCCAGGTTGAACCCTCAACCGTGAGGCCCCAATAAAGACGATGACTGAACGTTGCTGGTTCAAACTTCTCTTTATTATCTCTCTCTCTCTCTCTCTCTCTCTCTCTCTCTCTCTCTCTCTCTCTCTCTCTCTCGGATCGAGGACACTACCCAAGCAGTAATAGTAACCGTTCTCTTAACCCTGCTTCTCTCACCCCACTCTCGTTCTCCGTAACCGTTCCTCACAAGAGTACCTCTCCAATAGACCCCCAACAACCTATGCCTCCAGCAACAACAACAACAACAACAGCAACTGTCCACCGCGGCCTCTCCTCCTTCTTCCCAAAACCTCTCTCTCCCGCAGGAGGTGGAGGCTTTTAAAGCCGGGCAGGGCTTGAGCCACGAGGTGCCCGCATACAGCTCTCACCTGGGCAGGCCATGGGCCGGGCGTGCTGGTGCATGCGCTCTAGCGTGGGGCAGCCCTAGGATGTTACCACCTGCAGCCGCTTCTGGCACTCTGCCAGGTGCCGTCTAGAGGCGGGGTCTTTCCGGCCAGGCTAAGACCCCAACATCTCACTATCCAAGTGTGTTTGATAACTGAATCTGGATTGTGAGGGTTCTGATAACTAAGAATGTCATGGGGTCTAAATATATTTCATTCCCAAGTTTTGGAAAGTGAGTAGTGAGAGTAAGATAATAATAGATATCTGTACTAAGCAAACTTTTTTTTTCACTAAAATGTTTGGTTTCTCAGTTTGCATAACAAGAATTCAGGTAGTAAGAGACTTTAGTTGCTTATACTGCATGATCCTTGAGAATTAGTATCATGTCTTTAACAACTTTCATGTTCTCAATACCTTAAATATCATTTGGTACATGGTAGGCATTTATAGTAGTTCATTGAGTTATTTAAATAAGCCAAAGTGAGTAAGACAAATTTTACATGATTTACTCAAGTGATTTATTAGCAGAAGGAAGGATAATGATAGTTTTATAGGGGAGGAGAGTTCAGTATTCAGTGAAGGTTTTTGTTTTGTTCTTTTTAAGAATTCTTGAAGTCATATAGACTTTAGGTTAATTATAGGCAGAAAAGAAAGACCCAATGACTAGGAAATGGTTGAAGATGATAGGAGGGAAAATAATAATTAATAGAATACATTTCCATAGTCAGTAAAGTGCATAAACAGTTGAAAATCATACAGAGAGAAACATTGTGATACTTTAAACCATTTTTGCATTCACTCACATGGAATCTTTATTACAAAACCATTCATTCATGAATATTACAATAAGCAACCTTCATCTAGAGCTTCATTGATTTATGTGTTTGACTGTGGTGGCCTTTTAATTAGGCTCCTTCTTTATAATTTCATCCATTCAAAATGCTTCCTGCATATTGGCCGGTGAAGATCTCTTCCAAAAATCCTTTTCAGACCCAACCTTTTTATTGGAGAACCAATACAGGGTCCCTCCTTTCCAATCTCTGATTTCAACTTGGCATCTTAAATTCTTGTACAATGGATGAATATTCAATGCTATTACTGTTCCCCCAAAAAACCAGTTTCCTTGATAAGTTGGATAGCATGTGACTCTTGATTCTGTTGTTACTTTGGCATTTGATATACTAGAATATCCTCCTACAACTGAATTTAAAACATGATAATAACTCTTTTGCGGGACTGGGGATTGAGCCCAGGGGCATTCAACCTCCAAGCTATATCCCCAGTCCTATTTTTTTATTCTTTATTTTGAAACAGGGTCTCACTAAGTTGTGGAGGGCCTCACTAAGTAGCTGAAGCTGGCCACAAACTCGGATCCTCCTGTCTCAGCCTCCCAAATACTGAGATTATAAGCGTGCGCCACCACGCCCGGCTCATAACTCTTGTTTTCTAGTCATGAGAAAAGGGTTCCTGTCAAAGAAGTTTTCATGAAAGAACAATGTCCAAGGAATGCCATTAATGTGGACTGCATGTATGTTCATGGAACATGTGCACATTATGCAATGGCCATCATTTCTATTTGAAATGAGGTTAATTATATGTTTGGTCTCATTGGTAGCTTACAGTATACTTGTGTTTTCCAGTCTGCTGTTTTTTTGCTCTAAGCAAAAATTTACCAGCTGATGAGAATATTTTGACAACTCTGCCTGTGTTGATGAACTACAATTTGGTGTAAATTTTCTGGTTGAAATGACCCAAGTTTAAGATATAAAATAGAGTATTCCAAATTTATAGGAAAATAATGTAGATACCCTGACCAAGGGGTAACAAACTTAAGACTATGCAGATATATGAAATCATAGGATAGAAACATGTCTCCTTATTTCATTTACAAATATAAATTATATACAGGAACTAAGTTCTAATAAAAGCTACCAGAAATTGTGGTTCTAGCTTGAAAAAACAATTTAAATCGTAGGAATGTTGTGTTCAGCATTTTATGATCAATTTGTACCTTTAAGAGAGTACATATACATTTTCAAAGTTCTCTATTTCTTGATACCTACAAATATACAGATGCCCAAATAATTAATTGTCAACAGTGAAAGAGTTTTGTTGTTTATCTTTGTGTTCAGTAGACTAATAAATGCCTTTATGTAATTCACTGTGTTTCTTAGCTCCTCATTTTATTCTCAGCTATTTAATTTTTAAAGTTCTGGTCATATAAATAAATACATATGGAATTTTATGGATAACCAGAGAAAACAAATATGTGTATATGTGTGTATATATGTGTGTGTGTATACTCATGTTATTTTTTTTTAAATTTTAATATTTGAATATGTGGAAATAAACTAATAATTGCTGAGCTGTAATTATTTATGAAACAGGCCTTTACCATGGAAGCAGTAAAACATTATTCCATACTAACTGACAGGAAATGTAAAGGGATCTGTGTTCCCCAGAAGCGTGATGTTTTAGCAGCTTTCTTGTGTAGAATTGAGGCTGGTTTTTCAGGATTGATTATATTGACCATGTTATGGGTCCATTTCTGTCAATTGAACATTTGATTTGATTTAGTTTTCTTAATGGCCAAAATGACCAGATGGCTTGACTGGAATGATGACTGAAACAACCAGTTCAATTGTGAAAACAGTTGGATCAATGGTGATGTGCTAACACCATCCAACTTCTCAAAAAGATAGCTAATGTAGAAATTTCAAACCCTGATTTTTTTCAGATTTAGTTTTTATTCTGAATCTTGATGGTCAGCTCAGAATTAATATTACAGTAGACAACTTTAATTTGGGGGTATTTTCAAGTTTCCCATAATGCAAATTGACATTCTAAAGGATAGGATATTAAGGTAGCCAGAAAGAAAAACAACAAATTGTTAAGGTTTTTTCAAAGCTTTGAAAACATGCCAAGCTAAAACAATGATGGGCCATGATGCAAGAATCTATAATGGATTTATAGCACAAACATTATGACTCATATGCTTGTCACATAGAGCATTTTTAACAGGAAGTCTTTGCAAATTGATACCTGTGTTACTTGCTTTTATACCCTGAAATGAGATTTTACTAAGTTAATACTTTCACTTTATGAAAATGAATAACAGTAAAAGTTACAAAGGGTTGGGTGTGGTGGCACATGCCTGTACTCCCAGTACTTGGGAGGCTGAGACAGGAGGATCCCAAGTTCAAGGCCAGCCTCAGCAACTTAGTGAGACCCTGCTTCCAAATAAAAAAATAAAGTCAGGCTGAGGGTGTAGCTTGGATGTAGAATGCCTCTGGGTTGAATTCCCAGCACCACAAAAAATGTTACAAAGGAAAAGGAAGTATTATGAAGCTAAGATTTATATATATTAAGGCTGACATTTATCTTTGGCTTTATGACTCCTGGCTCAATTTATGAGCATGGTGACAGTGTCTACACATCCAAGTTGAAATAGCGGGTTGAAGCAAATATCAAGATGTCTCTAATTATAGTCTATCCTGATGAGGAAGAAGGTGGAGAAGTTCTTAAACTTCATGAGAATCAAATTTCTTTAAAAATTATTCTTTTTCTATTTCTCCTTTTCTCTAATGGTGAATATTTTCTAGTTTCATTTCTTTTACTGAGATTTTACTTTTATTGTCCATATTAGAATGTTAACGTCTTAATGAAACAGTATGCCAGATGTTTTCCCAGGTTGAAACAGGCCTGAATCTGACCAGCTATCAATATTAATGTCTATCTGTGATTTTGGGGTCCTCATTATACAAGATAAGGGTTGAGAGAGGGACAACCTTATTTCTAGAGCCATTTACTAACTTTACTATGGGGGCTAGAGGATCACATTCCTGCTTTTAGAACATGAGGCCTAGACAAAGAAATATGAATTTAAAGCAGATTTTATCAGAGACCATCTCTCTCATGTTATGAATTTGTCCACTCATAAACAAAGATTTATTGAGTATCTATTAAGTGGTAGCAATGTGCTAGGTGCAGTCTATATAGTAGTTAACACTATAGACATGAACAATGAGAAACAGTAGAATAATTTTTAAAGTATATTTATAACTAAACATTTTTTCTGGGCTTATTTTTAAGGTCCTGGGGATTGAACTCAGGGATATTCTACCTCTGAGCTACACCCCTAGCCCTATTTGAGTTTTTATTTTGAAACAGTCTTACTAAGTTGCTGAGGGCCTCACTAAGTTGCTAAGGCTGGTTTACGCCTGTGAACCTTGGGTCTCAGTCACGTCAGTACTAGAATTATGAGTTTATGTCGCTACACCCATCTTTTTTATTTTTTTAAATTGGTGCATTGTAATCATACATATTTGATAGGTACAAGCTGGTAAAGGCATACATGCACACATTTCTCATTTAACCCTTCCCCAATTCCTGCCCCACTCTCTCGCCCTCCCTCCTTCTCAAGTCCACTTTAGTGATTTACTTTGATATGTTTGTGAATGTATATCATATGCATTAGGGTGTTCGGCCCCTGCCACATCACCTTCAGTTAAGTCAACTTCTTTTCTCACCTAAGGTTTCTCCTTCTTCATCTGGAGTCCCTCTTATGCCCCATTTTCTCCCTAGCTTCTGCATATTAGGCAGAACATATGATTTTTTACTTTTGTGACTGACTAATCTCACTAATGTTTTCCAGTTCCATCCATTTCCCTGCAAATGACATGATTTTGTTCTTCTTTATGGCTGAGTAAAATTCCATTGTGTACATATCCCATAGTTTTGCAATCCATTCATCTGTCGATGGACATCTTGGCGGTTCCCATAGTTTGGCAATTGTGATTGTGCAGCTATAAACATAGATACACATGCATCAGTCTGATAGCTTGGTTTCCATTCTTTTGGGTAGATACTCAGAAGTGGGATTATATGGTTGATCCATTCCCATTCATCTGAGGATCCTCCATACTGTTTTCCAAAGTGGTTGCACTAATTTGCAATCCCACCAACAATGGGATTAGGGTTCCCACTTCTCCACACCCTTGCCAGCATTTGTTGTTGTTTGTGTTTTTTATGATTTCCATTCTGATTGAGGTTAGGTGAAATCATAAGGTAGTTTTGATTTGCATCTCTCTGATTGCTAATGATGTAGAACATTTCCTCATACATTTATTGGCCATTTGTATTTCTTCTTTCGTGAGGTGTCTATTTAGATCCTTTGCCCATTTTTTATTGGATTATTTGTTTTCTTATCTGTGAGTTTCTTGAGTTCTGTGTATATTCCTGGAAATCAGGCCAGAGACCTTGTAGCTACTTGAAAAGGGCATAGGCCCAACCCTTCAACTCATAGGCCCAGGTAAAAACTTTCTCAAGAAGACCCCAAAAGCACAAGCAACTCAAAGATCAATACATGCAATTGCATTAAACTGAAGAGTTTCTGTGCAGCAAAGGAAACTATTAAGAACCTCAACAGAGAGCCCACAGAGTGGGAAAAAATTTTTGCCAGATATTCTGCTGATAGAGGACTAATATCTAGAACACAGAACTCAAGAAACTCACTATACCCATCTTATAATTAACATTTTTTTTTTTTTTTTTTGCGGTACTGGGGATTGAACTCAGGGGCATTCTACCTTCGAGCTATACCCCCAGCCCTATTTTTTATTCTTTATTTTGAAACCGGGTCTCGCTAAGTTGTGGAGTGCCTCACTAGGTAGCTGAGGCTGGCCTCGAACCCAGATCCTCCGGTCTCAGCCTCCCGAATGCTGGGATTACAAGCG